>JAVQJL010002230.1:0-25500 GCA_036024295.1 Nannoperca obscura
TACAAGTCTGATGAGACATCTTGTTGTTTTCGATCATGGTTCTATGCACTTTATGTAAAGCTCTTATTTGGAAGTCGCTTTGGATAAAAGCGTCTGCTAAATGCCTAAATGTAATGTAAATGTAATGCATAATTCATTCTCTAAGCTACCTAGTGAGTCTATGTGCGATAGTTACGTGCTGTTCTTATGTAGTGTGCTTTGTGTGAGCTGCCTGCTACAAACCAACTGTATGACTGACCAGTACATATCCTCTTCCTGTTCACACAATGAAATGGTGACGTGTAAAAACAAACAAGCCTCCCGCTCCTCATTCTCAGTAGAAGGGTTGCTTCAACCAGTTACAGTGAACTGTAGCGGAGCGCAATTACACAGACACAATGTTCACTTTCCAGCATCTTTACTTAGAATGAAGCAACTGTGACTAGAGTTCTCCCTAACATCTACTAGGTAGATTTAGATGCTACACTCCACCAATCACAAGCTATTCAATATTTCTCAAATGTTGTAATATACATATAGCATGCCGTGTTAAACTGTAAAAAATCTTTTAACTTCTCACTGATCATTTTGAGAGTTTTTAAATTGTATTGGCAAAGATCAATTCATAGAAATAACATTTGCCCAATCTATTACACTCACACTAATCCAACATCTCTTCTAGCATTACACTACTATTTGGTTAGTAGAGTTATTTCAATCTTTGAATAAAGACAAGCATGTAGGATGGATTTGTTTCCTGTAGCATTTTCTCAACCCTGTTGAGTGAATGCATCATAAAATGACAGTGTTCTAAAGGTAAGTCTGAGTCAGTCTTTTGAAGAGAAGAAATTATTCAAATCAGGTTAATAACATGACAATTGAGCTCTGAACAGGAGTCAGATTTGTGAGGATTGCAGCTAAAAAAAAATCACACTCACACCCAGAATGACACTATAAATGAAAAACAAAGAAGATGCCTCTAATTTCAGACACTTTCCCAGTTAATCACAGTTCAAAGTTGTGACACCTTGTACTTTCATCCCTTTTCTCAGATAAATGAGGACAACTCTTGCGTATTTTTTAAAAAGCGCCACCTTAAATTAACTACCAACATTCATGCTAAAAGCTTAATTATCTGCTCAGTGAAATGTGTCACGTCACACATCTTCAAACCATGTCAAGTCTCCAGCTTTCAGCTTTCCTCTCATCACCTGAGAAACTCCACATTTCAAATTTAAATAAATGGCTTCTTTTCTTCCTGTCACGATTGTGTGTGCGACTTATCTCCGAGGTGCAGCTGTGAGGAGAGCAGGTATATTTTTATTCCTCATATCTCTGAGAGAAGGATAAAGCAGGTGGAGTCTTGACTGTAGCACATGGTTTGCAGAGCATGTAGGTTGTTGTTGACGACAGCATTTCAGAAGCAGGTAAA
Organism: Nannoperca obscura; assembly: GCA_036024295.1. Lineage (NCBI taxonomy): Eukaryota > Metazoa > Chordata > Actinopteri > Centrarchiformes > Percichthyidae > Nannoperca > Nannoperca obscura. The sequence goes on from JAVQJL010002230.1 coordinate 1,412, forward strand.
GATGTGTGGTGCTGGATATGTCTGGATGTACCTGAGCTGAGGCAAAGGTAGTCTGTCTGTGCGTTTCTCTCCATCTCATCGCCCATCACATGCAGGTCACTCACTTTCTGAACAGCATTTATAATTTGTCTTTGCGTTTCTTTTCCACTCGTCTTCCACTGATCAACCCATCGCCATGCCTCACTGGTGGCTTGGCAAAGCAGTGGTGCAGTAAGTAGTCAGTGCCCCTGCTGTTATTGAGAGCATTTTGCAATCAGAACATGGCACTTGGCACCAGGTAACAGACTTTGAATATGTGTTTTCTCCACCTTTTTCTTACCAGTTTCAAACTCCCACAGGGCACCACAGTCCCTGCTGCTGCCAACCCCTTCTGTGTGCCTGGCAGAGGTGCAGGCTAATATTTTTCTCCTCTGATACAAATGAGCTGTCTCTCAAGACATGGATCGCCTTCTTTGAACGAATGGTGGGTGTCCTTTAGTGGACTTTTGTGGCTAAACCTGAAATTCCTCTCTGGATGAAATGCTTCCCTCAACCCAGACAGCCAAACTTTTTATCTTAAAGCAGGAGTTCTCAAAGTTATTACTCAAAGGACCGCATCTGCTTTTTATTCAAGGTCTGAGACTTTGAGAAATCCTCTCTTAAAGGGTCATTCTGGTTTAGAAATTGTATGTCTTTTGCAACTGTGGCCTATGATGACCAGTAATTGCTGAGATCTGGAATGACCTACAAAACGATCTGGGATATTCAGAACAGACAGTTTAGGTAACAATTTCAGTGTTAGCTTTGTCTTTTCCAAATAAGTTTGATCTCAGAAGTTACCTTGGTGTGTACAATGTTATCAAAACCAATAAAAACAATGGTGTAAACCAATAAAATAAGATCCAAGTTGTGATAATAAAATAAGTAGACAATTGCTGAATTTGGGAACTAAATTGCTTGGATATGTGTGTATGAGCTTTGACATTTCACTGCAACAAACAATGTCTTAGATTAAATATATCTATTTAACTTCTAGTAACAACATTCTATTTTACATCTTCTGTTGGAGAGCAGCTGTACAAGTCAGTGGTACCAGAAAGTGTGGGTTAGTGTAAATAATAAATGTTAAAATCAAATGTAAAATGCCAGGCTGGCCAGATGATTTCCAAAAAAGAAAGAAAGAAATTACCTCTAAACATTCAGTTCTTTCAGTCTCACTTAGTCCTTTAAAATGTCCACTTTATCCACAGGCGCTCCAGCAGCAATTTGGCAAGTGCTCAGGTCCACCATCCGGAGGTAAGTGGCACTCAGCAGTCCTGAAAGAAGAAGGAATGTGATTAGGACTGAGCCACATTCCTCAATGGGGAAATGGAGAGGAAAAATAAACCCTGAACCAGGCATTATCCAAAATAAATCAACTCGTGTATACAGACAACTAAAACTACCACAGTAAAGTAGATTCATTGTAACAAAATCTGCAAACGCATCCAAATTTCAAGTAGACAAATAATATATTTGATGAAAACTGGCCAATGCCTAAGAATTGTTAAAAGAGGAAAAGAAATAAACCAGCTGGGTAAAATTGATATCCAGTTGGTGGTTATCAGACTTCAGTCTGGTGTTTGACCAGGTTTTTCCACACATATCCTCACCTGCATTGTGAGTGGTTGAGCTGTTTCTTCTACTTTTGTTAACATTAGGACTTTGATCAATTACCCAGAAGCAAATGCACAGTATGATCAATCATTCATCATCAGTCTGAGCTGAAGCCAACAAACATTGTGATTCATTTTATTTTTATTTATTTATTTATTTATATAGGGCCATATCATAACAAAGTTATCTCATCACTTTGTGATGCATCATGTCTCATCAGATCATTTGTTAGATGGTGACATAAACATATGTGGCCGTTGCTGTGTGATGAAGCACCTCTGCTCTTTTTCCAAATGGTGGTTGTATGACCAAAAATATGTAATACTGTCTTTTGACATTTGCATTCTTTGTTTCAGCCCACCTCTGCTATAATACACTCTATCAATCCACCTCCACTCTCTCTATCCAGTCACTGCCTGAGTTCCTGGCCCACTTTTGCTTCTCTTCCCATTCATGAACCAGCCTTTTCTCTCATTCTGTTTGTCGCTCATCCTACAGGCCCCCGCCACCATCCAGCTGCTCAAGCTAACAAAGACTACCTACTGGGTCAGGCTCACACTCCCTCCTGCTGAGCACTCTGCCAGGATCTGTTTCAGACTTGCACCACAAGAGCTGTGGAGTCTTGACTCTGCACCAGAACTCTCAATAAAATCCTGTTGCATCTCAATCATGGTGGCAATGTCTCTTCTAGCTGAAGAACTGTGCACGCAAGTGTGTCCTTATAAAGAGCTCAATTAACACCTGTCACTTTCAAACATGAATACTGTGAAAAGCTATTTGTTTGCTTAATGTCATTTGTGACCCTATATTGACTAAGCAAATAAATCAACAAAAAAGCCCATTTAAATCTAAAGTGTGGGTGATATAACTGGTAATAGCATAATCAATTATGACCTTAATGTAATTATATTATATATGCCACAAGGGTGAGGTACATCACCCCCTAAAATCTTCTCAGAAACCAATGAGTCACATAAGTTTTGGAACTACAGCTTCCTTGATGCTTTTGGGGATGTAAATAGGAAGTATAATGTCTCCAGACACCATCTTGTTTTTTTTTTGCCACTTTATAAAGCCTATACCTGATGCCGTTAACATACTCAATAAGGTTTTGTGGTGGTTGTACTTCTCTGTAATTCCTCGGCAAAAGCACCAAGGGACCCTGCACAGTATGGCCAAACACGAGGTTGTTGGGGCTAAAGCCCATACTCTCTTATACAACCTAGCAGCTAATAACAACCATGGTAAACCCTCTTCCCAGTCCATTCTGTCACAGGCCCCAGATCACTCTACTGATGATTGTTAATGTTAGGGTTTAGTTCAGAACTTGACCCAAGCGCAGGACTCTGTCACAAATGTGAGGTGAAGTTATGAAGATTTATTGTTAGGTATCGTGGGATGGGGGTGAGGTGGAAAGGAGATGATGGCTGGCAGGGGCCGAGGACAGAAGGGCGATGGGAGATGGTGGAGCATGAACGGAAAGCAATGGTGTGAGCGTGGCTGGCATAGCAGGCAGACAGATATTAGGCGATCTGAGGCACATGGAAAAAAGACAGTAGTTTAATAACTGGGAATAAACATGAGAAACTAAAACATGAGAGACGAGCAGAATGGTGTGCAGATGAAACAGAGATCCAGGAGCTGGGAGAGTGAGAGAGAGTGACACGCCCACACCGCACTCACATACCTTCCATCCTATGTGTACGTACTGATTTGGCCAAAATGTATAAAAAAAAGGCTAAATCTGCAGTATGCCAGGAATACCCGGATGTCAGGTCCGATGCATACTGGCATCGGACCTGACATCTTGGTCTACCTCGCCTACTGTATGCCACAATGCAAAGCGGGGAAACACTCCCATTGTTTTGTTTTTTTCAACTTTATTCACCATTGTTGAATTAGGACAGCAACATTACCGCGTCAGTGGCTGACAGGGAGAAATATAAATAGAAGTACCACTTATAACCACTTATATTATTTATAATTTAATCATGTGCAAGCAGAAACTGTGACGAGGCTGCAGTTATTACTTTTAGTTTTTAGAGCTTAAGAGGATGCTACACAGTTGCGGTGGTTTGCCAGTAGCTATACTGTTTACATCAAAACCAGAAACTGGCTCAGCCTGTTTAATAACAGTTTCATATTGCATACTCCACATTTCCACTGTTCCTCTGTAGCATGTAGCAGTCCACAGCTACAGTGCAGGACACTAATGACACTAATGCTTATTTCAAAGACCTACTTCCTTTCATTTCATAGTGAAATGACAAAATATTACAGTGTTCTCATTTATAAATCCAGTTGTGTCATATAGTGATAACACTTGTTCTTTTGTCTTAATGTTCCTTTTCAATTTGAAATGTGTAGTACTTCTGGTTTATATATTTCAATTGCTCTTCACATCCATATTTAAGGGAAAGCAATTGAGAGTTGTATATAAATAAGTGTTAATTGTTGTGATGGCCTTACTGTATTTTCATAAAAATGTCTTTTTACTAACGGTTCATTGCATCATTCAGTTTATCATCTTTTTATCTTGGAAAAACTTCAGATATGAACATTTTTACACACAATACACAATACTCCTTCCTTTGATGACACACTGACAAGTCATAATGAACCTATTTGTCAAAATACCTGCACCCATTGTTTTATTATGTAAGCCCACACACGGGTTAGGACTTAATGCTCAATATCAAGTGGATTCAAGTCAGCTTCAAAAAGGTTTATAGTCTTTAAAGCATCAAGCAACATTCTCTGGGCCCTAATCCAGATAACAATCCACAAACAAAGAACAAAACTAATCATCTGTCTTAAAATCTTAAAAGTCTTAAAACAATAGTCAGGTGCCCATATGAACATTGAAACAGTGTTTGCTTGCTGTAATCATTCCTCATGGCTATTAAAAGATCGGGCAGCAGCTACCTTACTGGTACATACTGTATTTTAGAGAGAGACAAAGAAACAGAGTGAGCGACCCTGATGGACATTTAGAATCAGAAATAAAGAAACTTGAGCAGACTGAGCAGATGGCACGAGGAAACAGCTACTTGAGTGGAATCTTCTTGAATCACATTCTGACACAGTGACAGCTGCTTCCTTGGCCCCCAGCTAGCACATGGTACATTAGCCTAAAACCGAGGCTAATGTGACCCAAAAGCAGTTTTAATGTGCCAAAAGGTGCTCTAATCCCAACACATAACCAAAACATTAGTGAAGATCTGGAGCTGTGCTCAGACAATCTGAGGATACTCTTTTAACTCCTAGCAAGAAGTGTCAGCTAAAGGGTGATTAAGGAAAATCCTCTGGATAAAAATAATTTCCAGATTTAAAATACGTGTGGGTGACCTTGGACCTCTTTGAAACACTGGTCCATCCTAAACGCATTCCCCTTTTATACTGATTTAGAATGCACACAGGAAACCACACTCCACAGGTACTGCAAGTAACTTATCACAAAGCCTCTTTTTGCAATACAATTCAGCAATAAAGGGGTGCAAATAATCAAAAAGAGAGTAGATGCACAGGCAGTTCTGTTTATATGCTGGGTGTCTGCATACATTTTGATCTGTACTCGCTGTCTGCACACACCCTCACGGAGATGGGCAGAAGATCATCCTTCCTTCCTGAAATGTGGATGTTCTAAATGCTGGCGTGACCTAGCATTTAGAACGGGATAGAGGCAGTAGAATTCTGTGTAGTTTAGGTGATAAATTCTTTGTGTCAACAGAAGCAGAAGCTTAGTGCTTAACATGGTATGTGGTTTAGGAAATGTATAGATGGCCATTGTAGGAGTAGAAAGCAGTTTTTCCCCAGTTTTGAATAGTAATAATAATGTAAGGATTTTTGTAATTTGTTTTCTTTAAAAATTATTTTGTTTGTGATTTACTTGCACTTTGAAGCCTGTATTGACTTAAATGTGAAAAATAACGAGACTAGTACTCCTACATCACTACACGTCTTTGGGAGCTGAACAAAGATGAGAGCTTTCCTCTTGGCAGAGCATAACAGTAAGATTCTGTAAGAATATTGAGGTAAGCTTTTCACAATAAAAGCTTGTGCCAAGTTGTTGAGGCGAGGTGAGCAGAGTGGAGTAAGTTGGGTTAAATATTAACTAATCTTCTGAAGTGTGCACACCTACTATATGTAAGTATCTTGCTTTTACAAAGAGGCCTCTAGTTTGATATTTGTTTGTACAAATGATGGGCAGTGTATTGATAGATTCAGCTGTGCTTGACTTAAACAGTGAGGCTAATTAGAAATCATGACATGCTTCAGTACTGGTAGTATGAACCCTTTCACAATTTAACATAGCATTATTTCAGATCAGCAAAGTGTCAGTTCTAGGGCTAACCCCATTGAAAACATTTGAATTAATTCTAATTCTAATTTCACTAAAATGGGGGTTAGCCCCATTTAAATATCCAATTTCAATAAAACAATTTAAAATATTAAAATTCTGTTCATTGAGGCATTTAACCAACTTTATCTTGTTCATTTATTATAAGACACTTCCTGTCATAGCTACTCTACAGTTCATGTGATGTTTTTCGTACGATATAATATGCTTTTATTAACTTTCAGTGCCACACCCAGCGCAGTGCAAATGTTAAATTCTGTTACTTTAAATTCTGACTACTTTTTAAACTCGAGGCCAAATGAACATGTGTTGAATGAAACACTCATAGCTTTATTCTTATCCAGCATTTCAGCACTTTTTATCTACTGTAACCTTACATAATACACAATCATATATAAACTTAAATAGATAAAATCACATTTGAGAAATTTAATTTGCAGTATGTAAGTTTACATTCTTCAAGCTTGACATCCTCATACAGTCTATTCAGCATCAATGCAATATCTACATACATATGCATAGTTACACACACACATACATACATACATACACATACAGTGAAAAGCCTATGGATACCATAAGTAAACATTAATACTTTCAAGCAGTGTGATGTAAAGCACCAGATTATTTTTTAGTTTCATATTTTACACTTAAGTATATTGCTTATATTAGTGTCTTTTTTCTGTCCTACTGTCTTTTTGGACAGTGTCATTGACAGTTTTATTGGACTAAATGTAGTGAAAACAGAACAAATCTTATTGCTGTAAGACCAGAAAGAAAAAAAAATCAACTTTTTAAGCAACATGGATACACATGGTATTTAAAAAAATGATTCTATCTCTAATACTATCTAGGGCTTTTCCTTTTTTCTTAAAATATTTGCTCTCTTTCCAGCCACTCTACCCTCTGGTGTCAGTTGTTTTTGATGTTATTCATCAGACAAAAAAGGCAACAGAGTGAACAGGCTACCTGATAGTGATGGAAAACAAATAAAGAAAAAAAATTGACAAGGTGTGAACTGTGCAGTGAGTCTGGACTGGTTTATCATGTGGATTAAATATTCAAAGACAATGTTGAGAGAAGTGTAGGCTGCTGGCTGGGACAGGATGGACTTATCAGTGGCCTCACTCCTCCACTCTGCTCTTCTATTTATTAATACACAGTATCAGAGCTTTTTGTAAACAAACACCTCTCACATGCATTGAACACTATCATCGCATACTTTATTCCATACACCTGCTTGACTGGGTGCCTTCTGGACTGATTCCAATGCCATATGCCTGCTAATAAGTCCCACATTGCGAATATTACAAGTGTGTGCAGTTCTAAAAAAAAAAATTATTGTTCCAAAATCTTCCAAAGTTAGTCTTTTTAGTGTGATATTCTCTCTTAGTGTTTCCGTAGAGTGTGTTTACTTGAGCCACAGTGGAGGGACATGTTGTGGAAGTTGCATGTAGGTTTGTGGTAATAAACCTACACACAGCTGACAAGTTGAAGATATCCACTGTGACAGCATATCACTGCCAAAATCCACGCGTGGAAATGAGATCCACTTACTGCTAAAAAGAAAAACCACTTACTCACGAGCAGGTGAAAGTTTTGGGAAAAGGAGAGCCTCATTCACATGCTCCTTTGGATTCTGCGCACGCTCAAAGCATGTTTTTTCCTTGCAGGCTACAACATTGCTTGCATAGATATTCTGCACGAGTGCTGTAAAAGCACTCACAAAAAATGACATGCGTGTTACAGCTTGGTTTGAGTTGCACATGCAGCTCTTATATAGGTGGATTTGGCAGTGATATGTCGTCATAACCCACTCTCATGTGCAGTCTCACCTGAACTGCATCTTTTACAGTGTAATTGCACTAGGAAGAGATCTCTTCACAGCTAGTATGGAGAGGAGTTATGATCACAACGATCAATGACTCAACAAATATAAGGCCCCAATACATTGTGATATTTGTAATGTTCAAAACAGAGTTTGGAAAGTTGACAACGTGAGAGGAACATGGTGTAACTTGGATGTATTACTCACCAGACAACTGCCCTGGGGCCCCAGATATTTACTGTGTATCGCTTGGTTTGTGGTACTTTGAGTAATTGCAAATTTGTTAAGGAACATGTACTAATGACTTGTAGTGGGACCATATATCAAAATTTGCATGGTGATTTATCCTTGATTAATGTGGTTCTAACCAAATGATCACAAACAGGGTGAAAATGGGCCCGCAGCTCATTGTTGCCATTTTGTAATTTTATCAGAAAGGCGTGTGAAGGTCTCACTACATCTGTTGAGTTTCTCCAGACCTCTGTAGTTTGACTTGGTTTTATTTCTACAGGCATTTGGCTGAAATTGTCTTTTTCTAACCCTAAATTTCTTAAATAAAAATATTAGCATATGAACTTTAACACAAACATTACACTTCCTGTTAATGCTGACTGATTTTCTTTAAAGCAAAACTGTTTTCTCTTAGCCAAAATTAATTTATTTTCAAAACTGCTGGCATTTGTTAAACAACGCAGTATACTGGAGGCAATATTCTTCCACTAATTTGCATTTTTGGCATCTAAAATGATCTGCCTTCTCTGTGTATGTAGGAACCTTAGGGTGAATGATCCTTGTGTTCTGCAGTCACGATGATGAACCAAATCCAGCCCTGACACACTCACACTCATTTATAACTTGAAATAACTATTCCCACCTTCATATCAAGCAGGCACTTGATCTAATTGGTAAAAGCCACCCACAATAGATAGTCCAATTAAACAGTGGAGCAGTAAATTGTTTAGCTAACTGATCTACCTGAAAACCCGCCATAATAGGATAAATACATCTGGTTTATCTGTGCCATAATCAGAAAGAAGCACTGCATTGGGAACAATGCATCAGCAGTACAGATTACAGCAATGTGTGTGTGTGTATGTGTGAGTGAATGCTGTTTAAGTAGCCTCATCTCCAACACAGACGACTTCATTCTCCCATTTATCCATGCACAAAAAGGTTGAAGCTAGCAAGCCTGGTGGAACCTATCAATTAATGAGATGTCAACAAGCATGTTTGCATTATTCATGTGTGAACACTCACATCATAATGAAAATCCTCAAGGGAAACAGTGGCTGAGAATGTTCTTTTGCTCTTATCAATTTTAAAAAATTTCAATTCAGACAAACTAAATGGATGTGGATGATTTCTCAGCTATTAATGATTTGGAACTGATTTGGAACCACACAAGTGGCGGGGCTCTAGGGATGGCTGTGTTAGTCGGTCCACATCTTTGGTCAAGACTGAAATATCTGGATAGCCATGATATTTGGTACAGACAATTCATGAAATGAATAGGTCCAGGTCAGGAAAAATAGGTCAGGAACTGGGCTAGCTAGCTCAGTCGGTAGAGCATGAGCCTCTTAAATAATGTTGTGGGTTCACACCCCACGTCTGGGGAGTTTGGAAGTTGCTTTGGATAAAAGCGTCTGCTAAATGTAATGTAATGTAATGTAAATATATATATAGAGAGGGAGATTAAGGCCTTTGGTTCAGTACTTCTCCGTTTGTTAAGGCTTGTGTGTCAACAGTGAAACAATCGGTCTGAGACGGCCTGAAAAGGAAATTCTTTGTCTGCTTCCAAGTGGCCTTTGGTGTGGTTCATTTGTGGTGTGAAAGCAAATCAGACCAACCACATGACTCTGTGACAGTAAATATGTGATATTAACAGCTAAACTATTTAATCAATCTGCTGATCATGGACTGTTCTGTGACATATAGTCTATATGAGGTTTTTGAGACTATGGTAACACATTTTCCCTGTTCAATCAGAAGGTGAAAGATATATGTATGTTGTGTGTTGTACTACTCTATTGTAGCAGTTCCCCAATAAAAGAATGTGAAACGAGTGAAGGGTTAGTAACTAAAACAGTAACTATCCTCCCGTGAAATTATGCTACAAAATGCCTCTTGTTATATTAATTATAATATACACAGTCTAGGCTAATAATGCTCATAAGCTAGTCATTGTGAACGCCAATAAATATAATATATTGAAAGCGGTGAATACCAAAAGGGATTTGATTTCCCCATGTGGATCTATGTAGTCAGTGAGTTACCTCTCAGTCTATAGGACTTCATGTTGTTACTTCTGAACAGTGCAGAATCCTGGATTTCTAATCAGGCACCTTAAGCCCTCCCTCTTGGGCTTAAAGTGCTGAGACCTGAAGACATTGTTGTGCACTGGATTATAATTTAAATGAAATAAAACTATTATTATTGCATTTTATTATTATTATAGTCAAATAACAGTACATTGTTTTTAAACAGTTGGACATTTAGTTAAGGGATGGATGTGTTAAGGTCAACTGCAGATTTACTTTGAAATTCCCTTGTGGATGTCCACTCAGTGTTGATGGTAAGTGTAGTGAACTGAAGCAGTATATTCCCCAGTAAGTGCTTTTCTCAGCATTCATATACAGATATATGTTTATAGAGATTAGTTAACTGCTAACTGGTTTAGAACAGGATTCTGCAAAGGTAACAGGCTAAAGTTAGGCATAGACCTTTAAATTTGAATTACATTGTTAGCTGTAATTGTTAGGTTCTGGTCTGAACATCAGGAGCCATTTGGGGTTCAGTGTTTTACCCAAGGACACCTCCCTCCTAAGCCCCACCAATCACTAGCTGTGGTCCCATGTCCTTAAGCATTTACTCAGAATAACTTTTTAATCTGCTGTAAATATAACAGAGAAGACCTTTTTTTCAGCTTTGTTCATCTTTTGAAATACTTGTCTTTCAACCATCGAGGCGTTCAACAATCCTTAAATCTTTTATCAGCCACAGAGCAGTTTAGTTTTGCTACCGCCATCTTTCAGTCGCTCCCAGAAACTGGTTCACATCACCTAATGTTCGCATTGCTAAAGTTAGCATTAAGCTCAAAGTACCACTGTGCCCAAGTATAGGCTAAGAGAGTCGCTAGCATGGCCATAGACTCTTGTCTTGTTTGTTCATTCATTCAGTTCATCTTTGTGTATGTTGTGTTAATTATTCTTTTTTATATACCTATATAACTACTGTATATGCCTGTAAATACATATTACATACACATTCTATAGCTACCTTTTCTACATGACTATGACTCTGGCGTTTTCAAACCTATCAGATGATGACTTTTAAACTTGGAGTGTTCTCCCCTTGGCTCAGTTTCTTTTGGTTTTACTGGCAGACTACAAACCAATGTCTATGGTGCATGCCGCCACCTACTGTTACCGTGTGTAACATCTCCCGACACATCTGACTAATAAGCAGAGTGAACGTTCTCACGTGGTTTGTAGAGATACAAACAAACTAATCAACTGATTTGGACCAGAGAAACAAGCTACAGGTGAAAACGTCCAAAATTGATCCATTATTTTTGCACATATTTATTTAGAAACATATTTTCAAAATTCATCTATATGGTCTAGGAAATTGTAATTCATAAAATGTATACAGCTTTTGAATGTCACTTTGTATATATTTTTATTTCATTAAAAAAATTAATATGTTCCTCTGCTGCTTGTAACATGTCAATCCCCTCACCCCCACCCCAAGGATTGATAAAGTCTTATTTTATATAACAAAGAATATATTAGGTGAAGAGTGTAAATACTTTACAGAAGTTCTAGAAAAGCATTTTCTCTACAAGGTCATCCTTCTGAACATGGTTGTTCAATATAGACTTTATTTGCCCACCTCCTGTTCTAAACCCACTGTTGTGGCTTTGAGGGTTGTGACACAACTGCAAAACCCGTGTTCCAGCCTTCAGCCATAGACAACAACAAAGGCAGTTTATGACTCATGAAATCACGGTGGTGCATGTGAGGATTGTATACTCAGATGTGTGAAAAGTCTTAGGTGCAGGTGTGCATTTGTACTTTAATTCATGCTAATGCATTTATTCTCTCACATTCCCTTTATGCAAATTGAGACTAATATGAAATCTCACATCCGCTGTGCAAACTGCTGCAGCACAGCCATGATGTTAACAATGTGCATTTGTGGCAAAGAATGTTTGCTGCCAGGACTTTAGGATGTGAGCGAGATAAGCTGTTAAGTTGATAAGTTGTGCATGTGCGCATACACATGCTCAGGCCACTTTTTCATTTTGCAGGGTGATTCAGTTTGGCACTGGAAAATAAAAACTCTCATTGACAAAGTCTGAAAAAAATCAGCGGTCGACAATAGTCACTGTGTGGAAAGAAGTTGCCTGGAGGCTGAAAGAAACCACTCTGACTCCCAAGAGAGATGTTCTTTTTTAAAGCAAACTAGCATCTAATTGGAACCATCAGTGGGGTCAATACCGTATCGAGGATCTGCCAAAGAAATAGCTATGTTCCATTCCTCAAGGCCTGGACAGATAGCTTTTCCAATTCCACCACCACCATGGCAGCAAGAGATGTGAAAAAGACGATGACGATTTGACTTTATTATGAATTTTTATTGACTGAATCCAAGAAGAGCTCAATTCAAGCTTACTTCTTTAAGAACTACTCTTATCTGGCATCATGGTGACATCCCAACAACAAAGTCTTATGGGGGAAGAAAGGCAGGGAGACGATCAGACAGGTTGTAAACAAACCAATAAATCACTTTTTTTGGAGGCCATCCTGAAGGTCAGCGTGCCTGAAATGTCAGCATTCCTCAATGCACACAACTACAGTGAGTACAACATGTTTGTGTAATAATTTAGCTGTTCACCTTTTGTTGTCAAAATAGGTTTGATTGTGTGACTGCACATGACTTCTTTTTATGCCTCTATGTTCCCAGATCCCAGCAATTAACCTGGTGCATGTTATTATTAAAGACCCAGGTTTTACTGTCCTTTTTTAAAACTGTCCGTTAATGGTTGTTTTTGATTTTTATATGTGAAACTCATGATAATTCCAACATTTATCATGTTAATTTTGTTGTTAAAGTTTAGCACAGAATACATTCCATACTCTTTAATTCATTGGTTCTTACCTAGTAACTGAACTCCAGCAGCAGTAGCTGGGGATATAAACCACAGTGACAGAAAACAGATCACATTTCCACTGTGCATCCAATTTCTGTGAGGCTTCAAAGGAAATTCCACCCATTTCAGGAATTCACACTTGCTATTTCTGTGCCACAGGACAGGTCTGTCAATACTTGGGAACATGCATCACTTTTTCCTGCTAGGGGTGGATGACTGGCCCTTGAATTTTTCTCAGGATACTAAATCTGGGACACTATTTGTTGACCTATAATATTTTTATCTGAGTTTATGCAAATGAGACTGAACTTCTTAGTAGTTTTTTATTAGTGCTACAGTTGAACAAAATTTTGCTTTGACAATTTCCTATACTGTGGCTTCACCAAGTCACTGTCTCATTTATTATCTATGGAGCAGCTCCTAAATTTACATCGCAGTCACATAAGAAATGAAAGGCTTTCTCTCAAATTTCTGCTTTAGGAAAGAGTTCACCCACACTGACTGAAGTGTCTGAGTAAACAAAAATGACATTTCTGAATTCCTGAAATGATCTATTTTAATTTTAATGTCTGCACAGATGGTTTCAGAAACTGGAATACAGTTCTGAATTTGATCCCAGGGTGAATGATTATTGTATTCTCTGTTACTATGGAACAACAACCACCCCTGACCCCTTCAAACATACCAGTTTTAGTTTATTACATGTATATAGCACTTTAAAAGTGCTTCACAAAGAGAGACGTATATATTTTTTATCTAATTATTTTATACTGAACTGATGAACAGACTTGCCCATATTCATATGATTTCTGAAAATAGAATATCAACTGCAATCACAGCACAAGAACTGCTGACACAGTAAACCATGGCCACAAAACACCAAAGATAACACCAAAAGGTGTCAGTCCTAATATGTATACACATACAAGCATAGTATGTGCAAAGGGGTGTTCTGGAAATAAAGCAAGATTTAAAGAGAAACAAGTTAAACTAAATATAAAACCCAAGGAAAAAAAGACACAAAAACAGGTTAAACACAATTGAATGGCTTAAGGTGCCAGACTCAGCCTGTCTAATGGCTTCCGGCAGGCATTTCCAGTGAGGAGCTACTACAGAATCCCCAGCCTTTTGTATTTTCCGAGAGGGACACAGCCAACATGCCATGGTTGGTGGTAGATTGAGTATCATCTGCATGGCAGTGAAAAGAGATGTTATGAGTTTTTATGGTTCTTCCCAATGGAAGCAGAAAATAAGTGGATTTAAAACTCTGTGGAACCCCATATGAAATATTTGCAGGATGAGCTTCCAATGGAAATTATGAAACAACAAAATGTTAGAATGGAACCAATCAAGTGTGGACCCAGAAATGCAGACTCATCATGTCAAGCGATCAAGGAGGATCATGTGGCCGACAGTGTCATACACGCATCTGCAGCACAAAGGAGGTAATTTATCACTCTTAGGAGAGCCGTCTCTGTGCTCTGGTGTTCACAGAACCCTGACAGAAATGTCTCAAAAATATTGATTTGGTTAAAGAAAAGACAGGATATGATAAAAACAACATTTTCTAAAACAGATATGAAAGAAAGCTTAGAAATCAATCTAAAATATTTTTAGGAATAGCCGGGTCAAGAACTGACCCACACTGGCTGAACTATGGCATGAACAGGACTCTGTAACTGAAATCATCAGTATGCTATGGCCAACTGCTTCAAATCTTTGATAGGGTCTGAAATATTTGACCTGATGTTGTCAGTTTAGCTAATAAAGAAATCTTTAAACTGCTCACAGCTGATTGAGGGGAGGGGGGATTCTTAGTGTAGCAAGCATATAGGTTAACTACTGAGTTTATGGTCTTAAATAGGTGCAACTGCAAAGTGTTTTTACACAATGCCTTAGCCAAATTAATAGGAAAAAAATGCTCAGATTTCTCTACCACGTTTTGCTTCTCAGTTCTCTCTTCTCCATGTTTGACTGAGGGCCGGGTCCATTCTTGTAAATTTAGCTACTGGCTCAGTCAGCAGCCCCCATACAAACCAGCCCATCCTCACTCCAGTGGTAACTGCGTGCAGTCATTCATACCAGCAGCAGAGGGAGGAGGATAGAGGATACGTAATGGTAATAAATAATCGTGATTTTAATAATACAGCACTTCTGCTCATTTTAATGGCAAAAAAAAAGGTATCAGAGAGCTTAAAAGTCATGTCCACGAATTTTCACCCACAGGCCTTTGAAGGTACAAATTAAGGGTTTTTATTCCTTAATACCCCTAACCCTTCCAGAAACCCAATTAAAAAACCCTAAAATCTTACAATTAATTGATTTATTCATTAACTGACCTCAAATCTGAGGTAAACCTATTAAAGACCAGAATACTAAATAAGAATTCCGAACATCTTTACATTTGCACCTGAACATTTTCAAACCCTGATTTGAAACCTAGATAATACTTCATATTCATAATTAATGGATTTGTCAAATGTTCAATTCAGTAAAATCAGACACATAATCTATTAAAATACCATAATATAATAATGTAATAATATTACTATGCATACATTGAACCAATAGCCAAACTCACATGATAAATTAAAAGTAAAAAATGAAGGGATTTAGTTTCATTGTGTATGGCTGCATGATGTTTATTTTTATATTTGAACAATTGGAAAATAAAATTGTTTTGTTGGAATGTAAAATGAAAGTAATTTTCATCCATATGCAAATTAATTTAGCTGCAGAGAGACCAGGCAGATGTTTGAAGAGGTCCTGGTGTATTCAGCTGTCTCACTGCAAAGCAGCAAATGCTAGTTAGTCCACATGTCTGCAATAACCTACTGATGTGCTTTGACATTCGACCTTGTGGTGTGTGTGTGTGTATTTTTGTGTGTCTGGGCTGTGTGTGTGAGAGAGAGACAGGAAGAGAGAAGACAGAGTGACAGCTGACAGCCCTGCAGGCAGTCAAACAGCAGACTCCCCGCGTGATGACATCCTCCAGTCAGCAGACTACAACACACACTCAACCAACCAATGGTTGTCTATGCTCCTTGTGTTCCTCTTTATGTGTGTAATTGTGGATTTAATATTGGTCTTCATTTTTTGACCCTTGTCTCTCTGAGACTCTAAAGACTCAAAGAGGCAAGAGTTCAAAGTACATGTGAGTACGTGTGATGCTTTACAAACAGACTTCCATTGCTGCTCTGCTTCAATTCAATTCAATATAGTTTTATTTATATAGTGCCATATCATAACAAAGTTATTTCAGGGCACTGTTCAACCGACTCCTCAACCAGGAGAACATCAGTGTTGAATATGGAGGGATACAAGTGGAGGAAGATTCTACGCACGGGATCGAGCTGTGAACGCCGGCGATGGTACTGCGGTGGGTGCTGACGACACAGTCTATAGGCCGCTTGATAAGGGGAAAACGACAGGTGCAGCTGATGATGGCCGTTTGGAAAGTATTGGTGCCAGTGGGAGAAAATTGAAGCGGTTAATTGGGCTTGACGGCTTAACGAGGATGGAAATGAAGCGTGAAGAGGCCGAGTGGGATGGGAGCAAAGGGAGCATGGTAGGACTGTGCGAGCAGCAACGATACAGCCGTTGATTCATTGGCGAGTGTGCCCCAGTTCGCATCCTTGTCAAACTGGAGGGGGCGGGCGGTGGCCTCGGAAGCACGTACTGCGGGAGTGACCTCTCTGGAACGGGTGGGAGGGCTATCTGACAGTGGGGGTGGCCTTCGTGCCCTTCGAGAAACCCATTGGCGGTGGTTGTTGAAGGGAAGGCGTGATCTAGCGAGCAAGATTTATGCAATTACTGTCTGTGGGAGCTGGGTGCGGGGGAGGGAAGGGCTGACAAACGGAAGGCCAGAAAAGGCGATGCCTTGCCGGAGCGAGGCCCGAGCAGGGAGAGTTAGTGCCTGCATCCCCGTGCTGAGACTCACAGCAAACAAAGCTGGTAAGACTGGGGAGCGGTGGATCCTGGCATCCCGGTGCCAGGAACCCTGGATAAAACGAGTTGATGCGGATGTTGGAAGTAAACGAGCAGGGGCGCTGGCATCCCGGTGCCAGAGGCTTCAACTGACAAGGGATGCTGGTGCCAGGAACCCTGAATGAAACAGCTGTTGCAGCGTTTGCTACTGCTCATTTATGTTATTTTTATTTTTGTTTATTGTGTATACGTTGCCTTTGTCATTCATTTAATTGATACTTGTTTTATTGGCTTTTGACCAGGGCCTCAGAACTTTGTTTCGGGCAATTGCATGTGAAAGTGTGATTTGTAGGGCGATAAGAATCCTTGAAAAAACGTGAAGTTAGCGACACCAGCGGCTATACTCGAATGCATCCCAGGGCCAGAGCAGGCGACGTCGATATCCAGCGTAAAACTGCTGGCTAAGGATAAATGTAAATATGATAAAATTGGTATTCACGTCGGCGGTAAGGGCACCCCATTGCGCTAGTCAGAGTTCACAAGAATTAATGTTGAGTCAGCGTGTATATATGCAAAAACAATATGTGGTTGCCGATGGGTTGTTGGAGGTGAACGGCCGAAGGCGCAATCCTGCAGGGGCTAGAGCAGGCGACATTGAATCCTATTTAAAACTGCCAGCTAAGGATAGATGTAAATATGACAAGATTGTTATTCACATTGGCGGTAATGACGCATGATTGATGCATGATGTACACTGTCTTTTCCTGGGTCCATATCCCACTCGGTTCATCTCTTCTCAACATGACAGACACCTACAAACCATCCTCGTCTCCCGGCCCAGCATCCTCATCAGCGAATAGGGACTGCAAGGGCAGTATATTGCCGCCGCCGCCACGATACCCTGACTCCTTCGCCCACGAATGCAATGCCTGTCGTCCTGTACCCGGTTACATCAACGCCACGCTCCAACAAGGCCCCCGCCGTCCGGCCTTCTTCAAAGAACTCCGACTGGTTAGTGTAAATTCATGAATTAACTTTTAATTACAGAAAGGACAATACTGCTGAACTTTTTAACACTCAAGTTAGCAGTCATGTCGCTCTGTTTACATCAGTGCGCTTCCGGGTGACGTCACCACGCACACCCGTGACAAACGGCGTGACGTCAGTGCCGCCGTTAAAGGCCCGGTTCACCCATGTCCTCCAGTATGAAAGCAGCAAGACAAACAGCTTTAGAAGAGAAGACTGGGATATTCAGCCAGAGGAAAGAACATCAGGGCTTCAGCAACTTCCATCCACCCTCACGCAACACCATTTCCTCTCGCAAGATGGATCACCCAGCTCTGAAATTCCAGGCCCCTCCTCCTCCCACCACTATCTTCAAAACCAGCACTAGCTCCAGCAACCACACCGGCCAGCCTTAATCGGGGAATTCGGCACTGGGATGCCTTCGCCCCCGATGGCTCACCATCAACCACAGCAGCTGGCTTCAGCCAGTAATTTTGGCACTGGGATGCCAGAACCCCTAGACATGCACCTCCAGCAATGGCAGCAGCTAGCGCTAGCCGGGGCGTCTGGCACCGGGATGCCAGTACCCCCAGCGTTCCAACTCCAGCAGCTAGCATCAGCTGGGGCGTCTGGCACCGGGATGCCAGCACCCCCAGCCATCCAACTTCAACAACCACTGCAGCTTGCTCCAGCCGGGGTCAGCGGAACCAGAATACCAGAACCCCAGGCCACACACCTCCGGCAATAACAACAGCTAGCATTAGCTGGGGCGTCTGGCACCGGGATGCTATTCATGTTATTTAGATAATGCCACATCATAACACAGACAGAGTCTGACACTGTCTTCGCATACGTACACACCAACTTAAGGTTAATTTTCGTAACCTCTGACTGGCGTAATTGGGTGTCATTACTGACAATGTGAATAACAATCTTATCTTAATTACGTCTATCTTAGCTGGCAGATTTAAATAGGATTCAATGTCGCTTGCTCTTGCCCCTGCATGATAGATGATTTTTTAATCAAAACGGAGTCCAACATTGTCTTTCCATATGTACACGCCGACTCAACTTTAATTCTTGTGAACTCCGACTAGGGCAGTATATCGCGGGCGCCCTTACCGCCGACATGAATACCAATCTTACCATATTTACGTTTATCCTTAGCCAGCAGTTTTACGCCAGATTCAACGTTGCCCACTCTAGCCCTGGGATGCATTCGAGTATAGCTGCTGGTATCGCTAACTTCACGTTTTTTCAAGGATTCTTATCGTCCTACAAATCATACTTTCACATGCAGTTGCCCGAAATGAAGTTCCAAGGCCCCGGTCAAAAGCCAATACAACAAGTATCAATAAATAAACGACAAAGGCAACATATACACAATAAACATAAATAAAAATAACGTACAAGACAAAGAAGATGGTCATTGACTTCAAGAGGACCAGCACGATGTTGAACACCATCTCCCCTTTGAGCCGGGACAGGAGACTTATCCTCTGAGTGGCAATGAACAATGTACTGATTTATATAGATAGATACAGATATAAATCTCTATATTTGTTAATTGTATTTTCTTGTTATGTTATCTAATATTATTATTAGTGCTGGGAAACGATTCAATTATTTAATCGCGATTAATTGCATTATGTGCAAAATTCAATAATGAATTCAAAAGTAGTGTATTGCGCACTCTTATTTTAAAAGTACTGCTATATGAACAAAAGTGCAACAACATTTGGTTTGCAAACAGTTTAAATAAATAAGTTGCTTTTTAACATTAGTATTCCCCTTAAACAATAGCAGTTAAAATATTTCTTGTAAATCTCAACTTAAACATTAATATAATCAAATCAAATATGTAACCATAGCTATTTCCCACTGCCAGGGCATTAACATTAGCAACAGTTGGTGCACGTTGCAACGCCGTCGCTTTTGTAGTCTCATATGTGCCGTCATTTGTTCTGTTCTTAAACAACACTAATCGGCCTGCAGTTTGGAGCTATCCACTTTGCTGTGGCATTTGTTAGCTTGTCTTGCTTTTCTTTATCTATACTTCTCCCACACACTCCATCCAATGTAGTCTGCCGAAGCTTCCCTCTGTTTTGGGTGGGTGATTTGCTTGCATCAACGGAGTAAATTGCATTTAAGTGATACTTCAGACAAGTACTACAGTAAAAAGAAAATTTACTTTGCAGTGGTTACAAATACCTTCGGTTCTATCAACTCTGCCGTCTGGAAGAGATTTAAAATGAAAATGTCCATGTAAGAGTTCAGTACCTTTCTCTATTTTTCTGTCCCCGCCAGTTCTTTTCCGTTCTGACTCATGTGAGCGTCTGTATGTGTATTCAGAGCCAGTGAGCAACAGACTTTCAAAATAATAAAAAAAAACTGTGTTAATCTGCAATAAAATAATTGTCACCGTTAATTAATTAATGCATTAACGCGTTAACTTTCCCAGCCCTAATCATTATATATGTAATAATATTAAATATGTAATAATAGTAATAATAATATATTTAATAGTATGTAGTTTAAAGTTTTATGCAATCTGTAGCATGTTTTAATTAAACACTAAAGGCCCTTTCACAGCGGTAAGCACCAACTCACAGTCTCCAGTCATTTCAATGAAGGGAAGGTCAGCAGAGGTGTGAAGCAGTTGCTGCCCATGTGAACGTGCACAGATTTTAGATCTTCATAAGCAGGACCGTAACGGCAGCAGCAGCCGCTTTAAGAAACTCTTTGCTGTTTTGGAGAACACTCTTGCAGGTAGGCGGTTGTCAGGGTGGTCACGTGGCATTGTGAAAAAGCCTTAAGGCATCTTAATGCATGTGTGAATGTTTCTCTCTTTTTTTTTTTTAAAGATCTCCATTATTTTTTTATGCTTCTGTCAAACTACCAGTGGCGGGCCATGCATTTCACACCTAGGCCTTCAGTGATGTCCTACTTTCCGACTTCAATAAATACCTCTCATAATACCATAATTTATGACACCACGTGACCACGGTTGGAGAAATAATATACAGAAACACGCTTACGCACTACTGGGCATTGCATCACCTCAATTGTGTACAAAACTGGCTATTTTCCAGCACATTTAAAAATCAATAAACTCGCATCAGCAATTAAAACATATCTCTACATGCCTTGTTTTATGGCGGTAAGTGAGTATCCAATCACAGAACGCGTACATGTCACGTTCAACGTGAGGCCTTCTAGAAAGCCTACTGTCAACAACTCGTGATCTGATTGGCTATCGCAACTGTCTATTAACTGTATGTACCCGTCACTTACATTGTTGATTCTGAAGGCCTCAGGCAGATTTTATACAGCCTGGCAACACAAGCTAGCTGAATTCTGATTGGATAAAAACTATAACCTAAAAACAACACGAACATGAAGAGAATATGAAGAACATTTTATATATTTAGGGAAAGTAAATTCAAAATTAAATTAACTTTTAACAAATTCTGATCATGATTTATGTTAGGCCAGCAGAGAAGGCCTTGCTGGCCCTGACGGGCCGTAAGTGCTGTAAAGGCTTAGTGGTGATTTTGATCACAGACAGATTGGAGACAATAGAAAGTCAAGTTTTGCTGTACATTCATATATGTTTAATCTCATGTGAGTCAACTATTGCAGTATGTCATGTTTCCCCAGTAAGTTGTTAATTTTTGAAAACCATGTCAGCCATTGGATATCATTGTGTTAATTGGCCATGCAACAGCTCAGTAATATCCTGCCAGAGTGCTGAGAGGCTGCACATTGTGCCATGTTTCACAGTGCTGAGATCATGATGACAGCCTACTGACGCCTCTGACCCAGGCTTGTCTGACAGCCAGTGCTAATTACCATCATTTTGAGTTAATTGTGAGGTGGTTTTATGCATGTATGTTTGTATATGCATGATTAAAAGCGTGATTTGGGGGTGTTGGGTGGGTGGTTAAAGAGGCTGGCGGGAACCTACATGGAGCTGTTTACAGTGGAAACAATTCAACTGTACCTGCCCAGCACTAAAAAGCAGACAAAGTTTGCAACTAGCTAGTGAACATAGTGCAACATATTGGTAAAGTCCAAAAATGTTCACCTTAACAACTTGATTTGTGTTGTGTTTACAAGCTTGTCCAACTACCCAATTGGCCAAAAACATAAAAGCAGGTGTAAATAAAAGATTAGAATAGAATTAATCTGCAGTTCTACAGGGCTCTATTTAGCCTATTTTGCTCTTTGTTTTGGCTTTATTTACTATGTGGGTTTCAAGCAGCAGCAGGCTGCCTTTTCTGGCAAACAAACTCAGCTATTTACCGTTTGTGTTGTAGACAAAGAGACATAACATTCATAGTTAGGATATTGTGGTTATGCGGTACGTGTCATAGAGCAAACAGGACCCCTTGAATATCTGGTGAGGCCAATTTTTATCCGGACATCAGGTCTTTCTTGTCTTCTTGACATTTTGTGGAATGTTTCTCATCTGGAGCTTTTGTGTGTGCATTAGTGTGGGAGCTGGACATGCAACACATTCAGTCAGGGCTACATTCCACCTTTCATACAATGACAGTGACAAAGAAACCATGGGAAGACCAACGAGCCAGTAATACACTCCCAACGTCTTACCTTTTAGCAGGAAGACATGAGTCAGCCTGAGTCACATCAACAGTGTAATGACTCATACGTTATATAGTGAGTTCATTAACAACTCAGTGCTTTGACCTCATTGGACTGTCATCAGAACTCCAGAAGGTCTTGTTCTGACCCAGTGGGTTTGAACTGATGTCAGGGCTTATAAATTCATTATTGGGTGTTGAGATGTATTTTCTGTCATTCAAGTTAGCAAAGTGTACTTCCATTATACTAAGTTTTAAAGATTGCCCTGGATGAAAATTAAGATTGTGCTGTAAAAGTAATTTGTGGAGGTTAGAGCGGGGTGGAATCAAGCCTGATAACCCAGATTTAGTTCTCATTTCATGCAAAGACGTTTTCTTATTGACTGAGGTTTTCAATTTCAGTGAAGGGTCTTCTATTTTTAACAATTACACCAACATACTCGCTTTAGTCTTGCTTTATTTCACAAGAAATGAAAAGTTGCCACTTCAAACAGGGAGTTAAAGCTGTCAGCTCCTTATTCATCCTGCCACTTGCTAGTGTTCACTCATTGTATTGCACGCTCTTTGTCTTTTACACTCTAAATCTGTACGTGGATCAGCATTTAATTGTGATGAGAATGTAGCGCTCTTTGTGAAGCTTTGCTTTTGTTCTCATGCTTAAGATGTCTTGCTATCAGCCAGCTGAAGAATCTTGAGAAGCAGAAAGTTTGATTTTCTGAGTATTATATATCTGACACACCGTCTCTTGAATCAACGCTCTGTGTTATTTCATCTCTGTACAAATAATTTCTTTGCTGTTGTTTGATAATTCTTGTTCTTTTTGAGAAGGTCATGTCAGAGAAGACGAATTATGCTTGTGCCACTGCTGCTGATGTTCTGCTGTCATTGCCCTGCCGAAAAAACTGAATGGAACGGGAGTCAATGTTAGTTACATTTGGCTTCAACGGCTTTTCATCATGTCCTCACCTCACTCACTTAAATATGAAGCCCTGGGGGCTTTCTCCTGCTTTTACTGAGTGGTATTGGCTCAACCCAATATCCCCAGGAATTCAGTTCATATTGTATTCGATTTACATCCAAAACCAATGTTCAGTGTCAATGAGAGAAGTAATGTGCCCTTTTATGTAATGATGCGGAAAATAAAGGCGTGGAGGGAGGGTTTTGCCGGTGGTGGATGTGGTGCGTAGTGCGTCTGACTTTCATGCAGGAACTCGGAGCCAACATTTGCCTTTCTAATAACCATACCCACAATATTTCCCTAAACATTACCAAGTGTTTTAGTTGATATAACTACAATCTTATTTCCAATGCTAACCTTTTTGCCATTTGCAAAAATATTTTAGAAACATAACAAGGAAAGATTTTTATTGAATGTGTCTGCAAACTGATCACATACAGAACATTTCTGCAAAACTTTAACCTTTACTTTCAATGTATTTATATTGTTTTCTGACTATATCTGTCAGGAGTGCATGTGTTTTTCTGTTGTCTTTGTGTGTGTCTAGGAGATGATTGGCAGCAGGTGCAGACGTTCCAGGACGTGGCGGAGCAGCTGCAGCTCATTCATCTAATTATCCG
>JAVQJL010002233.1:0-14502 GCA_036024295.1 Nannoperca obscura
TTTCAGGAGCAATGTCGTTAAGGACCTCTGTTATGTTTGAGTTAAAGTTAACTACAAGATCATTAAGTGAAACAGCAGATAGTGAAGGTGTTGTACAATAGACCTGAGCAAACAGCGTGCTGGTGCTACAGGCATTTAAGGACAATAAGAATAAGGATTTTTTTTAAAAAGCAAGTAAGTCTGTTTGTCTCTGCCTCTGTTTGATGACGTACATTCATGGACGTAACCTAACGTTAGCTAGCTGTCAGGTATTAGCAATAGTTAGCTTTCGTTCCAGCGGACGTCTTGCATAACATCAGTTAAATGTAACCCAGCCCGGTTCTGTGTGAGCAAACAGCGGAAGAGAAAAGTTGCAGGACTGCGGTGATGCCGGAGGCCTCGGAGCGGACGGTTCAGGAACATTGAAGAGTGACGTCATCTAATTAGTATGCAGATTAGAGAGAGAAGGGAGAGACAGAAGGTGTGTGATGGATTAGGACCACAGACTGACCACTGAAGAGGTGGTCCGGACCACAGGGACCACACTAGAGACCACTGAGGAGGTGTTCCGGACCACAGGGACCACGCTAGAGACCACTGACCACTAGCTTCAGCGCCCTCTAGTGACAGGAACCAGTGGTCTGTAACCGGTGGTCTGTGTTAGCGACCACGGTCTGAGAACAGACCGCTGCGAAAACACACTGATAATCTGTTATAAACGATATTTATGAATCAAATTTCAAACCCATCCACTATATTTATTAGAAATAACACAACTGTTGTTTGTGATTGTGTGATTTAAATTACATACGTATTCTACATGATTGCACAATTCTGTTTGGAACAGCAATATTATGTTATACTTTATATTTACTCATGCACAAGCTGGCGATACTGTAACGTTGTTCATTTTAATTTGGGCTCATTTCAATTTAAAAACAGCAACGTTATGCACTTACTATTTTTGCCCCCCACATTTTGAAAATGCCCAGTTTTTAAGACCATTTTACACTGCTTAGGATGTGGTCTGGACCACAAGGACCACACTACGGACCACAGGGACCACACTAGCGACCACTGAAGAGATGGTCGGGACCACAGGGACCACACTAGAGACAACTGAAGAGGTGGTCGGGACCACAGGGACCACACTAGAGACCACTGACCATTAGTTGTAGCGCCCTCTAGTGACAGGAACCAGTGGTCTGTAACCAGTGGTCTGTGTTAGCGACCACGGTCTCAGGACAGACCGCTGTTTTGGCTACAACCCCTGCTGGACAGATGGATAAATTCCATATTCTTTAATTTCTCAAGACTGTCCATTAACAAGTACCAGCCTATACTGTCTTTACAAACCATATCAGCAATTGGGAATTAGTGCTGTATATATATATTCTAACCCCAGTTTGTGTCTCTCAAGTATTACGATTGCTTTAGAGCCACAGAACTAAGCATATGCTTTTGTGAAAAATACCCAGCAATCTTTGAAAAACTCAGAACGTGGTTTAACAACATTTAGAATTGTTACAAAGGATCTTCTAACCACCTGAATGAAATAATAACTATCCACTGAACAATACATTTTAAAAAATAATTTCCCCCCGATTTTCCAAGTTGCAATTTCCTACACATCCTAAACATATATCCTGGTTTTGTTGTACATTAAATACAATATTAAAGCATTATTGTGTATGAAAATATTAAATAATTGAAAGGAACATCAATATAGACACGGTTGACTGAATCAGATTTTTGTACATTGACCTGGGAAATATGACATTTCCATCTACCATCTTTGTTGTGATTAAGAAGTCACAACTTTGGAAACAGATTAAAAATTGTATTGTTCAGCATACAAAATGCTGCTATTGCAAAAAGAGTCAGAGGATTCTGAAAATACATAAAAAATAGGGGAACATTTTTTAAATGGCCTGTGTTTTTCAAAGATCACGAAGTATTGTGATTTCAACATGTGCACCAAGGGCAACCTGAAAATCAAAACTCTTTTTATGTTAATATGAACAGGTAATAAAACAAACAGTACCGTTTACTGTGAACAGCAGTGGCAGAAAGTGGTCCCTTCACTTTCTATTACGACAAAACATACAAGCCGCTGTTACTGTAGCCATGAAAGCATCCCAGACGCTCAGAGGTCAAGGGTCAAGTCCACAGGAATTACACTAACTAAAAGAAAGTTTTCAAGAAAACAAGCAAACGACCAAAAAGTGGAAGTGCAAAGTAGGAGCTTTTTGTTTTCTCATGTGTAAACCACACTCGGGTCAGTTTTCCAATTCTGTTCAAAGACCAAAGGTACCATATTTAGGACTGAGCAGACACACCACAAACTATCTCAGCTTTCCTTTTTCTTGCCCTTGTATCAAAGTCTGGTTATTCCTCATTAAACGGCTTCCATCCCAGTCTCTCTCCCCCTCCTCCACTGTCCTCCCCCCACCCTTCATCCCCGCCAGCCTCTCTCCTGTCCTGGATGGGTCTTGTCTTAAAAAAGAGCCACCAGCTGCTACCACCAGGCCCTGGCTCTGTTGCCCTGGCTGGGCTTGGTCCGCCGGAGCTCGTGGGAACTGTTTAGAATCCAGCACATCTTTGTACTGGATCTCGGGCCTGATCATCCTCAGGCAGGCCGTCCTGGTGCCGTTGTCTAACCCGGGCTGGATCTCGTAGCCAAGAATCTTCACTAATCCACTCTGAAATGGCCTGATGTTTTTGTCTCGGATTCGGTGTGCCTCCACAGGCTTCCCGCCGTCCCTGAGACAAACCCGTGCCAGATCTTCCCGCCGCATCCTCAGAAGAGCTACTTCCTGTTCCATCTGAGTGTGACCGAACCTGTCTATTTCCTCCCAGAAGGTCCGGTTGAAGGCTTTGTATAAGTACCAGTCTAAGGCATTCCACTGCCTGAGCTTCTTCCGCTGTTCCTCTGTTAGTGACAGATTGGGCGCCATCTTGGCTTGTGAACGTCCCCCTCTACCACTGACACCAGCCGCTGCTACAGCTTTGTCCACCCAGCTCCCACTTATCCCCCCAATGCCACTGGGTTTCTGCTGCCGAGCATTGAGGCTGAATGAGACCACAGCGTCCAGCGGCCAGCAGAGGGCATGCCTCAACAGGATCATGGACTGGTCAAAGTACTCAGACACGAGAATCAGATTGAAGGTCCGGCGGATCAGGGTCTCGTAATGCTGAGCAAGTGCCAGAGAGAAATTTGCATTGTGGTCCATGCCAAAGTCAAACCACAGTAGGTTGCGTGCATAGTGGTTATTGCGGAGACGAGGGTCGTAGTATTTCTTAGGGTCATCAGCAAAGTCGCCCAAGCCTTTGGCTTTCCGAAAGGCAGGCGCTACCTCTTTGTAATAGGCAAAAGAGGACTCAGCCAGAGCAAGCGGGTCCCTGATGATAGAGAAGTAGAACGTGTCAGCAGGCATCACCTTTTCCACCTAAGAAATAGAAGAAGAGAACTTGTACTTACAAAAATCTGCTATTAATGTGATGTGATGCAATTCAACTCCAACTGAAGTATATTTTTTTAATTGGTTCGTCTGAGCAATAGAAGTGTTGTGCAGAATGTTTTCATCCTTTCATTCTAGGTTTTTTTGTTTTATGCAGACTATGTATAATGTTAAGTTCTGTACGTCAACCTGTTTCTTTGTCTGTCCCTGTGTATTTTACCTGTGTTTCTATCATTATTGTATCTGTACACTCACTATCTATTCAATACAATTCAATTCAATTCAATTTTATTTATATAGCGCCATATCATAACAAAGTTATCTCAGGGCACTCTATCGCGTGGAGCAGGTCGAGACCAACTTCCACACACACAAAGACCCAACAATCCCACCATGAGCAGCACTAGGCGACAATGGCAAGGAAAAACTCCCTTTTAACAGGTAGAAACCTCGAGCAGAACCAGGCTCTAGGTGAGCAGTACTAGGAGAACATACAGTAGTGCAGTATAACAGTAATAGCAACATTGGCGGATGAGCAGGAACACGGGGGCAGCAGGAGCAACCACAGATCCAGACTCTACAGCGCCAGAGGCAGAAATACCTGCAGAAAGCTTTAGAAGGAGAGAGAGGGGGGACGAGAGAAGCACACAGCTAGGGGAAGAAGGTGACATTATCCCCACCTACTGGCTAAAGAAGCTAACTACCCTACATGAATGCCTCGCAGCACAATTGAACCAGCTGCTAATGGATGGGACCCACTCTGGGTGGTTAAATTAATCCAACTACTGGCCAATAACCTACCTCTGCACAACATGTAAACTTCTGTCAGGCATCATATCGGCTAAGATGACTGGGCACATGAGTGTACCCATAAAGGAATTGGTAAGAACACCAGAGGTGCAAAACACCAGCTGCTGGCAGATAGAACAGTCACCTGAGACTGTAAGACCAGACAGACCAATATGTCCACCACCTGGATTGACTACAACAAAGCCTACGACTCAATGCCTCACACATGGATCCTGGAATGCTTGGAACTGTACAAGATCAACAGGACTCTAAGAGCCTTCATCAAGAACTTAATGGGGCTGTGGAAAACAACCCTAGAGAAGTCACCATCAAGTGCAGCATATACCAAGGTGATGCTCTGTCCCCGCTGCTGTTCTGCATAGGCCTGAACCCTCTCAGCCAGATCATCACAAAGACTGGCTATGGAATGGAGCAACCATCAGCCACCTCCTCTATATGGATGACATCAAGCTTTATCACAGGTTAAAGATTAGTTTCAACTTTGTTGCCATTGTACACAGCTAGTACTAGAACAATAAAATGCAGTAAATTAAGATAAAATCTATCTTAAGGCAATACATTTCTCTTACAATAAATTCTGCAGTTAAAAGATAGTGAAAAGATGTCGTGTGTGTGTAATGTTTCATTCATTTTAAATGAGATGTGAATTAATCATCCTCAAAATCACACTCAGATCACAGTTTCTGTGATTGTCAGAGTTGGTCCTGGGTTTGAAGCTACTGACTTCCCTCCTGCGTTTCTGACCTCTATGTCACATTTTAGTCCCTACACTATGCAACTCATCCAGTCTGTGTTTTTGTTCATTCTTTCTGCCATACAGCATGGGGTTATCTCACACTCCCCCATATGGGACACCTGCCAACACTTTTATCTCTCAGTAGAGCCATGACACCTATTTTCACCTCAGAGTGAGGAAGAGAGCCTATGCATATCTCTCCTACAGTTTCCCCAACGCTGCTTTTAAATTGTACTTGCACAAGCAGAGTCACTGTGTATCACCACTCACTGGCTTTAATTGCCTTTTCTTAACAGGACTGAGTGACTTGGGGGTGAATAAGGGCAAAAGAGCAAGATGCCAGAGATTTTCCTACCTGCCAACTTTGAATAAATAATTTAGTGTCCAATTGTCATCCATGTTCCTAATGAATAAGATAAGATCCCATGTGTAGTGACCCGTGTTGTACGACACTGTCGGATTCATTGGAAAACATAGAGGAGAGGGCAGAGGTCTGTGCAATGGAGCTGTCAGAGGGAAGACACTGACACTAGAGTTCAAAGGTAAGGCTTTTAAATATGCACAGCCTTTACAGAGGGCTGATTTTGTATGATATCTTATTTCTTTTTTTCTTTCTGTCTGTGGAAGTCTATGGCAACCCATAGAAAAAGCAGGTTTTGTTAAATTGGTAATTTTCCCACTTTAACTCCTAGTGGTCTGCATCACCTAGAATGTAGTGATACTGTTGTAGTTTTGTGGCAGCCAGTGGGAAAGACTGACCTCTTGTTCTCTACAACAGCAACCTGCCGTTTGGTTGCTGTTAGCCTCCCGAGCTTTCTCCCAGGGATAGTGCTGAGGATTACAACCAGGACAGAGAACTACACTCACAGTAGACAGGCACAGTGAGGAAAGGAGCACTGCATCACACTGTACTGCCAATGGGCTTAGTCACAGACATATGTAAATGCTCACTCACCCGTGCTCACACTCTCAAAAACAGACGTACGTTTAAGACACTTAAAGACTGAAACAGATATACACACACAAACACATTTTCACACTGCCACGCTTGCATGAACCTTCCACTGAAATTCCTTTTACACTTTTTTGAACATGTTCCAAATAGTGATGCTTTTCTCTACTTATAGTGACAATTATAGGTTAGTTATTCTTTTATTCATTCTAAGCAAAGTGGACACATATACAGATTAGACGGTCAGACACTGGCTAATTTGCAAAAGGGTAAAAGGGTAAAACATCAATGACCTTGTTATAAGTTAAGTCATGTATGTCAGATGGCAAAAACTAGAAGCAAATCAGAAATTAGCATGAATGTGTTAGCAGTTTCTTCCCAAACCCCTGACCAGTGAACTGCCCAACTGCATGGACTGGGCTTTAACTTAGCATTAGATCTTTTGACCTGAACCCTTTAGTAGCTATTCCCATCAACAACACTAATGGGTCTTCAGCCACCTTCATCTAAATTTTTGTTTTTGACTTGGAGCTGCAGCTTGATCAACATGGTGGCACCTGCAGAATAAAGAAGAGAGCATGCAGAGCAAAGTTTTGAATAAGATGTGTTAGCCAGTCACTTGTCTAAAAATCTAGTCCCCTCAGAACTTAAAAACTTGAGTGGTTCTGAAGTTAAGTCTTTTGACTTAAAATGACGAGTTAAATTAATGTAATGCTGAGAGTTTACTGAACTTATTAAATTAAGTTTTAAAGAGACTTCCCAGCATACATTGTTTGAGAGTAAAAACTCTTTTTGGTAGTTTGAAGAAAACATATTTGTTGCTCAGCTTGAAGTAACGCTATGCTCCATTAAAGCTACAAAAAACTTGATTTTGATTTTTTTCCCCCTCAAATGCTAAATGTGATGTGTTATAGAAAACATCAGTTTACGGTTCAAAATAACCATCACCATGTGTGTTTAGTCCAATTGTTCTCAGAAAATCACCGTCAATTAAAGCTATATGGACCACAAAAATAATGCAAACCACCTCAAGACATCACATGATGATAATCCATGTAGACGAGGTTGCTATGACAACACATGAAGCATGGCAGACACCATCAAAGCAACAGAGGAGGTTTAAGAGGTTTGAGCCAAATGAGCTTTTAATAACCAGTGCAATGTGTATGTTCAAACGAAGCCTAATTTGCTGAGGGAAGAGTAGCTTTTCAAAGTTGTACATTTTACTGTCAGTACCTAACCATTCACAACTCAGCATCAGAGCCAAAAAATAAAGACGATAACATAGAAACGAAAAACAACAGGGAAGCCATTAACAGCTATTGATGACATTTCCAGGAGCTACAAGATACAAATAACGCTTTCATCATCAGTCGACAGATGAACCAGAGACAGAATAAAAATATAACCTAACCTTAATCTTAAACTATAACCCCAAACCTATGGAGCCCCAAAGTGTTCCTGTTAAATAAAAAGATAATGAAATAAATCACCGAACGTGAACATGGTGAGTTCCATTTTTATTTTGAAGTAAAAACTAAAATTAGAAGTAAATCTGTCTCTGTCTGTTCATAGCTCACACTTTTAATTTCATAATGTATGATATCATGAATGCATTGATAGTAAATTATCCCCCCAATCACATGCCCCTAAATTTGAAAATTGTATTTCACAATGTATTGGTTAATTTGCATATTTACTTACATACACAAAATGTATTTCATGGTGTTTTATTATTTATTGACTGAATATTGAACACATGGGACTCCATACATGCTAAGGACCATTCAAAAATATGACAAATATTTCAAATACCAACAAATGCCAGCTTAATATGGAATACATACACAGACTTAACAAGACCCATCCATGTGTGTAAGTATTGTACCGAACAGAGGTTTCTATGGAAGCTTCTGTATGAGTCGATTAATTACACTGCCAGTTTCAATCCATGTCCAGCTATTTCAATTAGGGTAATTGTAACCCTCACAGGGAAAAGGCCCGCTTGCTTGTTAAATTAGGTCTTTACCATATACTTTACTATTGAACAACCCTCCCCAATTCAAAGCATTGGATACATGCTTAAATTAGCTAATTAATGCTATTTATATCTAGAGGTTAACCAATTTCTGACTCACAGTGAATCTGGCAAGCTCAGTTGACCATAACATACATCCCACATTCAGTCAGCAAAATGTGCAATTATAGAGCCTGAGTGAAGCTGAAAAACGGTGAGCAGGTCTGCAGCTCAGGATATTGTAATGCATTTCCAGCAGCACTTCCTTTCTAGCCCCTAAAAGTTATGAGGAGAGTGTTGGGAAGCCTTTGAAGTCATGCTTGTGGAGGAGCTGAGCAGACTTCCCCTTCAGACTAACACAGGATGAATGCACAGGATAGCAGTTGAAACAGAGAGCAACATTCAGCACAGAAGGATGCTGTTTGATGTCAATGAAGCTAATAAGATGCATGCTTGTGTATGTGCACTGGAAGACCAGCCAATAGAG
This sequence comes from Nannoperca obscura, assembly GCA_036024295.1. Classification (NCBI taxonomy): domain Eukaryota; kingdom Metazoa; phylum Chordata; class Actinopteri; order Centrarchiformes; family Percichthyidae; genus Nannoperca; species Nannoperca obscura. The sequence goes on from JAVQJL010002233.1 coordinate 8,443, forward strand.
ACACATTTGGATTTTCTTTAAATGAGATCATGCTCACATATTGCACATTCCTCCCAGACGGTAAGCCATCCCACAATTTTTGCCTCTCTTTTCTTCTAGCTTTGACTGAAAGGTCATGGTCATCTCTCTAAAATACAATGCGTACAGTAACAGAAGAGAAAAAAATAAAGAGAAAAGGAATCACTAAAAACTACAGAGAGAGGAAAATAAATGCATAGGAACAATACAAAACATGACTTTATGATGATATTAAACTAAATTAAATGGTATCAATGGTTTTGATATCATTGACCACAGTGTGGGTGCAACTCTCAGAATCAGAAATCCTTTATTAGTCTTGCAGTGGAGAAATTTACAAGATCTCAGATCATATGGCAAACTCTTCCATACTTTTGGTGTATGAACACCAAATGCAATGTGACCAGATTACAGAGAGCTCTCTGGATGTGAAGAAGTTGGTCACCTTGTGATCTGAAAGGTCTGCCGGGATTGTAAATTAAGAGCATTTTCAATAATTACTGTGGAGCCAGGAGACTGAGAGCTTTATATAAAATACAAACAGTTTTGAAAGTAGGATGGAACCAATGAAGGTTTCTGTGGACTAGAGTGATGTGCTGCCTTAATACGGAGGCAAATGCATCCTAAGTTACCGGTAGTTTATGTAAAGGTTTTTGTACACTTAACAAAAATATAAACAACATGGGGCCGTGCATCATCATGCTGCAACATGAGGTGATGGTCGTGGATGAATGGCACAACAATGGGCCTCAGGATCTCGTCACGGTATCTCTGTGCATTCAGAATGCCATCAATAATAATAATGCACCTGTGTTCGTTGCCCATAGCATACGCCTACCCATACCATAACCCCACCATGGGCCACTCAATTCACAACGTTGACATCAGCAAACCGCTCACCCACACGACGCCATACACGCTGTCAGCCATCTGCCCTGTACAGTGAAAACCGGGATTCATCACTTCTCCAAAGTCCCAGACGCCATCGAATGTGAGCATTTGCCCACTCAAGTCAGTTATGACGACGAACTGCAGTCAGGTCAAGACCCCGATGAGGACGACGAGCATGCAGATGAGCTTCCCTGAGACGGTTTCTGACAGTTTGTACAGAAATTCTTTGGTTATGCAAAGCGATTGTTGCAGCAGCTGTCTGGGTGGCTGGTCTCAGACGATCTTGGAGGTGAAGATGCTGGATGTGGAGGTCCTGGTGGTGTGGTTACACGTGGTCTGCGGTTTTGAGGCCGGTTGGATGTACTGCCAAATTCTTTTTCACTTAAATTTTGGTCTCTACAACATGGGTCCTTCTGTTGTGACCATCATTTCTATCAGGCACAACAACATTGTATTGTATTTGTAATATCTGAGATCTTGGAACATTCTGACTTCACTACAACAAAGTCCACCATTAGTCATGAGAAGCTTTTTAAAGACACATGATCGGGGGCTGGCATTATTGGTGTATGAATTAAACCAATGAGATACAATGCGTACAATGCCAGCCCACCCAGCCATTGACTCCTGGCCTTCCTCATTTATCACAGCTAGTCTAGCTGCGCTGGAGATGAGGGCATCATAGCTGGGTGGAATGTGGAGGGAAACATTGCATTACTTTCATCTTCATCTCACTTGTTTTGTCTTTCTGCCTCTCTCTCTCTCTTAAATCTGCAGAGAAGATTATAGATATTCTTCTGTCAGCCACTAAGACCTATGGCCTTGGGGACGAACTCGACAGGTAACTTGGTGCAAGTTGTCCTGTCATGCTCTGATCCACACAGTGCAGTCATCCCAATATCCTCTTCTTCCATTTTCTTTCAACTCTTTCAACCTAACCACTATTATGAGCAAATGTTGAGTCAGATTATAACTTTTTGAGAACTTTTGAGGTGCCCATCAGTGTTAGCGTTCCATTAAAATGAAACATTGCTCCACTACACCACTCTATTCACCAAAGGAATTTAGCTTAATTATATAGTCTACCTATTCATCTGCCATAAATATGAGGTAAAGAAAAATACCACCATCTTAAGAGTTTACAAGAAAACTACAAATGCCAATGAATACAAAATATATAGCGATACAGAAAATTTCAAAAATACTCCATACCAAATACAATAATTTATCTGAACTTATAAAATATATATCGTTAATATATATATCAACTTTAGTAAGGGGAGGGCCCTTACTAAAGTTGATATTGATATTGATATCTCAAGACATTCCCCTTTTTTAAGGACAAATGTAATCTGAAACAGACCCTCTTGGGCTTAAAGTTAATCTCCCTAGGAGCCCATCTTTGGACCTTTGGACCATGTGGATGAACTAAACACTGAAAGCTTTTGCATTCAAACAATGCTCGTGACTCAGCACATTCGTGAAAAAAAACGTCTTTCTACTGGTATGCACAGTTACAGTGTTCCACTGACCAACTGCTTAATTAGATGATCATCGTCATATCGTAGAAGGGCTCTTTGTGGTTTTTACAAATATTGGATGAAATGCTTCTCTGTCATATCTTCTAAAACAGTTACTAAAGCCATGTGTTACGTCTCTGTGTTAAGTTTCTGTGGTTTAATGATAGGTCTTCTATCTACCATGACACTATGTTATTGTATAATAAGATATAATAAGTTTGATTCCACTTTGAGTTAAAGTTTTTGTCTTTATATGAATCATCAGTTTCACAGACACTGTGTACAGACCCTGTTTCACCAGCCTGCCAATACAATTAGGAATGTGTTTCTTTTTCCACCCAGAATTAAGCAGAGCAGACTAAACACAGGACACATGTACTGAGTCTACAATACCATAATAATGACCACTATAATCATAGTATTAATCAATGTGTGACACATTGACTTGTGTTAACTAGCCCATTTCTGCTGTTAGTGCTCAGAGAGTACTTTCCTTGAGTATAAATACTGAGTAAAGAAACTAACCAGAAAGAACTGTGGCACATACGAATGTGCTTCCCTTTGGAGTTAGTTGTTTTTTGTAACCATTGACAGTGATCAACAGAAAAAATGCTTTCATTAAACAGTCTATTAATAATTGGAAACAAAATGGCCCAGCTGTATATTTGTCTTAAGCAGGCTGTCCACAGTATCTGAGTATGTTTAAGAAGGGCACTGGTAAGAGTGGCCTAGTTAAGGATATGAACAGATAAAGCAAAATGTCATGTCATTGACATGTCTCTATTTGTATTTCATTTATTTACATTTACAAATGTATTATTTTAAGACAAGGAGGCAAACATAATTAGTTTTAATACACACCTGTGATTTTTTTCTGAGAAAAAGAATAAGAACGTATGGATTAAATTACTGGAGTGAAGTAGTATGACATCATAATGGTGCATGGTTCTTTCTGTGTTACAGTATGAACTGTAAGACGTGCATCATCGTAGGGAATGGAGGAATCCTCACCAACATGTCGCTGGGACAAAGAATTGATAAGTTTGATGTTGTGGTCAGGTACGATATGACACCAAAGTACTATACAGACAGCACTCACTCACTACTGCCATTTTGATCCAGATGAGTCATATTTACAATATTAGGCAAATAAACCCACCAATTAGTAAATTAATACATTGACAGTGAAATAACTACAGTGGCCTTTCTGTCAGCTTGAACCAGTCTGGGCATTCTCTTCGGACCTCTCTCATTTTGCCCGGAGAACTGCCACTCACTGGGTGTATTTGTTTTTTTGCACCATTCTCTGTTGTGTGTGAAAATCTCAGGAGATCAGCAGTTTGTGAGATACTCAAACCACCCCATCTGGAACAAACAATCATCAATTGTCAAAGATCCTGTTTCTCTTCAACATGCTATTATGCTTTGAGTTGCTGTCACATGATTGCCTGAGTATTTGCAGTAACAAGAAGGTGTAATGCCTATTATTATACATCTGATTTTTATATATATTCCGAGTGTATGTATGGTGAACTTATTTCAGGATGACACTAGTCTGTCAATCATCCTTTAGGGACAGGGCTGACAGTTATGATTGGTTGCTCTGTTGGTCTGCAGGGATGCAGACAAAAGCTGGTCTGGTCCATTAGAAGCAGAGTGAACATGAAAGAGAGGAGTCTTGAGCAGAGACAACTGCATGTGTATTTCAGATCATTTAAACATGTAGATGAAGATTAACTACATAACTATCTGTAGTTAATTCTCAAACTATCTGTTTGAGAATTCTTTATTTCTATGATACATTCTGCACCTTACCACTGGCCATTAATGCACAATCTTAGACAACTGTCCCACACTATAAAAGAGCTTTAGGACTCCTTGCATTTTGATCTGGTCTGTCATTTAAGCTTTTGTATTTGGTCATTTGACAAATGTATAATTGCAGATTCAAATCAAAGATTCAACCTGTTTTGATTATTTTGGGCAGTCGATTCTGTGATTGATTTATTGTGCAGCTTTATTGTTGCAGGTTAAATGAGGCCCCAGTGAAAGGTTTTGAGAAAGATGTCGGCTCCAAGACCACCATTAGGATCACCTACCCAGAGGGGGCCATCCAGAAGACTCAACGCTACGAGGCTCAGTCCCTGTTTGTCCTCTCTGCCTTTAAAGCTCTGGACTTCAAGTGGCTACGACACATGGTCTTCAAGCAGAGGCTGGTAAGGCAGCTGAAACCTGTTTTTATGTACATGTTTTGATTTCACATGGGTGTTGCTATCCCGTAAAGTAGAACATGCACTCTGGCTCAGAGCTCCTGCGGGAGCCTCTTCTGTCCTCCCTCCTCATGCTTCACAGAGCATTCATCTCATGCTGACTCACCATCACAGGTCTTTCACCACAAAGACCAGACCAAACAAAAAAAGAGTTGCAGCAGAGGTGTCGGTAACCTGGTTCAAATCCAGGCAAGGATACTTGCTGTATGTCACCCCTCTGTCTGTCAGCATAACAGCTGATCAAAACCCCACAGGGTCCACCTTGATCAGAGGAAACCACATTATTAATTCTAAAAGAAATATTATGATGGGAAGCATCCATTAAATGCAAACTGCAGTGTTATGCAACTTGAATGTGTTTAGGTAACTGTACTGAGTCTGTCTGAGATTGTTCCACCGTTGCTACATTTTGCCAAAACTCTGTAACAGCAGTAGTAGCAGTGGCATATAGTAATAGAATCAGTATGTTGGATTGAGCTGGAAATGATGTCCATGGTAAATAAATGTGCACAGACATGCTGCGCACCTTAGTGGGATTTACATGGCATGCAAAGGCCAGTGGCACCACAAACCAGAGGAAACGGCAGCATGGTGAGGGCAGCTCCTCTGTGGGGTAAGAGCGAAGATAAACGAGAGCAGAAGGGTAGGTGAGAGGGAAGTCTGTGAGGCAGCCGGGGGAACTTCTGACCAGGGCCAGGAGGTCCAGATGGTGTTTGACTGATTGTAAAGAGAAATAAAGAACAGCAGATGGTTGTAGAGGGATATTTTATTCTCTTAAAAACTGAGATGTAGATAATCCAGCAACAGGGCCATCACTATAATTACAGAGCTGTCTGTATAGTTTATTTTCAGTATTTAGTTCTGTTTGCTAGACAAGAAGATGGCGGAATGAAGATGGGAGAAGACAATTGAATTTATGAAGTCCCACTTATCTGTCATTTGTAAAGATGCACACCTTTCTAAGTTAAGCATCTGGCTGTATTAGATACCTGATTGTGCCTAAAGCTGTTAAACTACATGTATTTATTACCTTGGATAATATGATAACCTTTACAGATTTTACCCACAATATTTTTAAAGGATTTTTTTATTTTTATCTTCAAAATATTTTAGCAATATAAATTAAATTATTTCTCCAATTTGTAAATCTGCTGTTGTTCAACCCCTACTAAAAGAAGCAAACCTTGACACAGACAATCTGGGATTGGTGTGACTGTGACTGCTCTAGACTGGTTTAAGTTCAATTCAATTCAATTCAATTTTATTTATATAGCGCCATATCATAACAAAGTTATCTCAGGGCACTCAATCACATGGAGCCGGTCCAGACCAACTTCCACACACACAAAGACCCAACGTTC
>JAVQJL010002235.1:0-51212 GCA_036024295.1 Nannoperca obscura
TTTCTTTAAAGTTAAGACTAGTTTAAAGTCATCTTCATTGAAAAGTACAGTGCTTTTCCTTCAAAAATAAGGACATTTCAATGTGACCCCAAACTTTTGAACGGTAGTGTATGTAAAAACAATGAGGTGAAACTCCTTCAGATAAAACCTTCTTCTCTGTAGATTCATCACTACAAGCGACACATTTCACATTGTTTCCACACGATCATTTGATTGATTGATTAATTAAAGCTGCCATAATTGAGTTTTGGCCACTTGGCGGCAGCTGAACGAGCTGGAAACACAACACATGATCATCTTATAAAGTTAATATGGGGAACATGTTTGCAAATTGCTTGTTTACTTTTAACAGACACGAAGCAACATTTCATTCATGAGTCATCTCCAATATTCATTTTTCTTTTAGCTCTGATTTGACGTCCACAAACTCTTGAAAAAAACAACAACTTGTGGCTGTTTAGTTGCTAGATGTTCCATTTTTCTCAAGTGCTGGTTGCCATCTCTGTCTGTTTGCTGTTTGGTGGGGTACAGGTGGGGCACAGTGGGTTTGTCTGAGGTTTTTCACTGAAAACAGCTGCCTGCTGCTGCTGGAAACAAGGTGGTTGATGTAAGTGGAGAAAAACCAATAAAATTACCTATAATAGACAAAAACAACTGCAGTGTTTGATATTTTTCTGTAGGTTTGTCACTTTGAGCGAACTGTTTCACATTACAAATACTCATTTGACTGTTGATATAAAGCTTTACTAATTACTGAATATATTGGTTATTTAAAATAAGTGTTTGTGTGAGTGGAAACACCATCCTTCAGTTTTGACACTCCACTTAAAGCTTTAGGAAACTTTTTGACCACCTACACTCATGCAAGTGAATTTACATTTGCCATTTAACATGTTGTGCAGCCGTCATTCAGAGCGACTTGTTCTGAGACCAACAGCAGAATATCTGTCAGGATGTAGGTGTGGGACACCTAGCTAAACTGGAATCAATACATACACTTCAGAATCTCCGTTTTATCAGTTAGCTAAATGAAAGCTTTGAATATGCTCCAGCATCCCTGGTGTTGGATGTCTTACACAGTGGCTGCTCACAAAAACACAAGGACACAAACAACTGAAAGGACTTTGTGCCAGAGTCTCAGTGATAAAGATCCTGTGATCATAGATGATCAAGAACTAAGCAGGTAGCGGTAGAGACACACAGTCATTCAACTCTTAAACCTCTGACAGATTCTCTGTTGTTACATCTCGTCACTGTTTCTGTGTTTTTCATATCATTTCTGACTAATCACACGTGTTTTTCGTCTGGAAATTTCCCGTTAGCGATGAGTCTCTTATAAGGTTCCTTAACGAACGGTTCCTGCCGCGACGTTGTCAGCTTCGGTATGTTGACTGTGCAGCCTGTCGCCCCAGCGCTGCTGCTGACAGCCTCGTCTCAGCCTGGGCGCTGCTCGGATGTCAGCGGAGGGGAGCTCAGCTCGGAGTTTCCTGCTATCGCATCATATTAAACCGCAGAGAGATGGATCTCACCGGAGGAGACATTTAGAAAGGCTCTGCTTGGATTTATTGCATTAGTACACGGTACATTAGTGTATTGTTTCTTCTTCTGTTCTCAGAAAACTTTGTTTGGGCCGAGATACGTTGCTGTTGTGACCATTTCTATTAAGATGTTTTGTGTTGCCTGTACTTGAAAGCCTGCATAATGGAAATCAGTGTACTGGTTGCCTGTGTTATATATCTATTCATATGTTTGTATCTCCACTGTTTGACACAAACACAATATTCAGACTTTGAGGAGCTCTTTGCCTTCTGAAACACCAGATCATTGTCACAATATGAATTTATCAGTCAGCAGTAGTTGAGAGCCGTTGTAAGTCAATTATTAAAGGTCAGGTTTTAGGAGGATCCTTGAGCTTTTTAAAGCATCCTTCACGCCCACAGAGGACTTATGCTGAAGGACATCCTCAGAGAACCACCCTTGAGTTACTTGAGTGATTCATAATTTAACTGATAAACATAAAAAAGCTTTTTTAATTAACAGCTTGAGGAATTAAACGTCAAAGAGTTGATCATTTCCTACTCGCTATCTATGCATTTTATTTACTTTCCACCATCTTATATTAAGTGTTTAACCCTTATGATATGCTGATGCAGTAAATAACGTGCATTACATCACCTGTCTCCACTCTTTTCTATGTAAGACTGCATACCTGTGGCGTTAGGAGGGATTCCACATTGTCCTACTTTTCCAGTGTTAGTCTGCGTCTACCAAGGGAACAGTGAGAGTGAGCGAGGGACTGATTTCAGATGCAGCCTTTGGTTTAGGTAGACTTCAACAAGCAAAAATCATCTAAATGTGTATTTCCTTCATTTATGATGCTAAATGATGGGGTCTATTTAGGAAAACTGCCATGTTCCAAGATGGCTCCCCATTCATTCCTACAGAGGATGTTCAGTGGGCGCATACCCTGCCGGTATTTGGGCCCACAAAGCTCGTGCTAAAATTGTGCGTGATAAATGTGTCTTTGTCAGGCTTTTAATCACTTTGCATTAGTAACATGTAGTGCTTCAGTGCGATGAGGCCAGTGAGAAAGACATACAAAACCTCAATGAATTCACATCATGCCTGAATAGAAAAAGAAAAGAAACAGCTGGGAGATGAACAGCTGTGTGACTGTTGCTGCTTTCATGAGGAGGAAGTTTGTTCCTTCCAAGAAAATTCTGTGATGAGGATGAAAGGAACTTGGCCCAGATGTGCAGAAGAGCTACTGTAAATGTAAAAGCTTTGGTAGCAATCGATGGCGATCGAGGATGGAGATTATTTATTTAAAACGATTTTAGAAATGACAGACTCATGAATTATAATAGACCTGCTTGTCTTTGTCCTGCCAGCTGGCCTGTCCATCTAAAGTGGTTATAGAAGAAACCGGCACCGGCCAGCCAGTATTTATGTGTGTATTGCCAAGAAACACACTCTGACTTGAACGAATGCCAAGTGACACACACACACACACACACACACACACACACACACAGGGAGAGTGAGAGAGAGAGTCCATACTTTTTGCTATATACAGCAGTGGGAAGATAATTGCACAGGTAGCTTTCAGCTCCCACTTATTACTCTGTGTGTGTGTGTGTGTGTGTGTGTGTGTGTGTGTGTGTGTGTAGCTCTTTGTGATAACAAAGGCAAGATTGTCAGTACCGGTGTTTGATAAATTGGAGGAGAGAGGCGATGAGAAAAATATATATGTTTCAGTGTGTATGTGTGTTTGATTTATACCAACAACTATTCAACCACCTGGAAAACCATCATTCCCTTTTCTCCTCCCGTCTGATGTCCTGCCTCCTCTTAGTCAGAACATCGGGTTGGAGGCAGAATTCAATTTCAGCTAAAAGCATTGGAGGACATTTGGTTTGCAAACAGGGTCTGCAGTGGCAGCGCAGAACGCAAACATAAAAATACAAATTAAAAACTCGAACGTTGCAACAACACGCAGCAGTGATGGGAGCTGACAGGAAGGCACCAGCTGGATGTAATGAAATAAAATGTTTGCATATCTGCTGCACACTGTGTATATGAGCTGTAAGCTGTCTTAGTTTACATGTGCAGATATGCTGTTGAATTCTTACTTATTTCATGTTTATCTTCCATTCATTTACATGATATTTTAAAATGTTGTACATTGTTTCAGGATGTAACTGTAGATATTCATTACCTTGAAAAACTTTGATTATTTTCACACCGTTCACTCTTTATAATATTATTTACAGAGAGCCAACAGTTCCCACCATAAACCTCCCTTTTAAGAGGGAGAAACCTCGAGCAGAACCAGAACCAGGCCCTGGGTTGGCGGTCATCCACCCCTACCGGTTGGGTTGAGAGAGAAAGCAGAACATGGACTCAGCAGGTGGCCGGCAACCATAGATCCAGACGCTGGGGCAGAAATACCTGCACAAAGCACAGAAGGAGAAAGAGAGAAAGCACACAACTACAGGAGAGCGAGTCGAGCTGTTAACATGCATTAATTGGATAAAAATGAGATGGACAGGGAGAGAAGGAGAGAGGGGCTCAGTGCATTATGGGAAGTCTCCCTGCAGTGTAGACTTATAGCAGCATAACTAAGGGGTGCCTCAGGGGTCACCTGAGTCAGCCCTACTATAAGCTTTATCAAAGAGGAAAGTCTTAAGCCTACTCTTGAATGTGAGGAGGGTGTCTGCCTCCCGTAAGCAAACTGGAAGCTGGTTCCACATAAGAGGAGCTTGATAGCTGAAAGCTCTGGCTCCCATTCTACTCTAAGAGGCACTCTAAAATTACCCTGATGAAGTCAACAGGATTATATCTGTTTGGGCTCGAAGACTTCAGATACATAACTGAAAACCTGTATCAAAACCTGGTTCATGAAAGATGAGGGCATTTACCGGGGAGGGGAAATCTAACAAAAGATGCTAATGAGTTGCATTATGGGAAATCCAGCATTTTTGGAGCTTGACCCATACTAGGAACTAAAAATCAGGATCTCTCAGCCTCTAATTCGCTGGAGTACCCTTTAAATCTGGAGGAAACGTTCTCAGTATCTTGGCTTTGTCAGTTATGCAGGTAAACTATACATAAAATAAAAATGTGTTTTATATTACCCTTTATATCATAACTTCAGAGGGTATTTAAATATTGCTTAGGGATTACTTTGAGTTTGAAAGACAAACATTTTTCAACATTTTTCAACACATTGACACTAAGAAAAGTGTGTTTTATAGGTAGCTTTGAATTTGAATTGAATTCTGTTTAGGAACATGTATAACACTGTATGTGGTATGCCGCAAGGATTTGTGATTATTGTGAAAGTGAATATCAACTACCTTGAAGTTTATTGTGGTTAATGTGTTGTCACTGAGTGTCATGTAGTCCCATGTGAGGTCATTTTTTTGGTTTGAGCCATACATTTTATTCTTTCAAATGTATAGCAAATAATAGGTGGTCCTACATGCAGAAAATATATAGAATAATACATTATCAACAATGTAAATGAAAATGCATGTTATTGGTGTGCACAAACAACATACAGACAAGTGGTACTGCATCTGAAACAAATCAATGAGACAGGGCACTGACCAAACATTAAAACTTTACCTTGACAGATAAAGGAGGCAGGAGACTCTCCAGGGTGAACACGACTTGTAAGAAAGACCAGCTTCTTCTCCCTCTCTGGATTCAGATGATCTGAAGTAGGGGAGAGAGACAAAAAGAGGGAGGTGTAAAGAAAGATAAAGACACAATTGTGTCAAAGGGAGAAAGAGGTGCTGTTGTTAATGCACAAAGTTATAGCAGACTTGTCGACAGCAATTCCAAAAACTCTCAGTCCTATATAGACTAAAATATTATCTTAAGTTGGTGTTGGTGTTAGAGTTAGATATACAGGTAGCCTATTACAGTCCAGGGTGAGAGGCTGGGTCAGAACACCCACTGACCTGGCCGTCCATTCTCAGCCAGACACACATGAATCAAACATCAAACTAATACACGGCACAGAATATTCAACAGGCAAGGTGAATTATACATCTACAGAGGTCAGGATCAGCCAGCAACAGGTGTGACCTGATAGAGGTCTTCTTTGATTTAAGTCTTCAGGTCTGGCTGAAGTGTGCTCTCTGGCTAGACATTTCTCTCCGCTGTGGGGAGACAGATCAGTTGTACCTTGGAGACTTGAGCATTTTCAGTCACTTAACGGGTGGATGTCTGCATAAATAAGGGTTAACCATTCAATATACTTTAAATATATACAATAAAAGTGTTGAAATTGAGAGATTTCCTGACACCAAGTGAGCCGTCTTGGAGTCTCCCCTCAAAACAATTCAGAACTTTGACCTTTACTTTCAATACTCCGGAGATATGAACGACTACATCTGAAACATTTAATTACATGGGAATGAGCTCAGGTGTTTAAATGTCTTATTTGATACCTGCTGTGAAATTCTTGAGGGTAAATTCCAAAGATCTAAAATCTGTATTTGAAGTCAGGATCAAAAAGACAGAAAATGCTCTATTCTAAAAAGCCAAATTAACCTCTAGTTCATAACACATAGAAGTTATGTTAACTGCTTGTATTACTGTAGATATAAGGTAATTCTTGCTCACATTTCTTAAATACTGTACAATAGACAGACAACAAAAACAGCCTCTGCATTTCCAGCTCAGCTGAAAACCATAGAGGTCAAGATTTTGCTGTTTTCTTGGCCATTGTTTCTCCTCTAATCTGCTGTTGCTAATGGATGAAAGTGATTGTGTTCCTCATCGCTATACACAAACTAAATATATTATCGATTCTCTCACCCGCTTCTGCTGAGCAGAGAAAATGCTAATTAGCAACAGGCTATGCACCTTTCCTTCTCCTTAATTCCAATTTAGCCTGAGAGCCGTGTGATTCTGTGGGCGCATGTGAGCACGTATATGTGTGTCTGTTTGAGTGGTTAGGGGTCGTAAACAAAAAAAAAAGCGTTGTTCCATTTAAGTACTCTGCCTCTGATTTTATTTCGCTTTTCTCTCCCTCTGCCCTTCACAGAGACAAATGGCTTTGCCATTCAGGAGTCTCAGTGGAGGCAGGCGGGCCGTTTGTTGTAAATGTGAGTGCTTGTGGTTTGGCCGGCCGCTGGGTGCTCGGTGGCTGTGAAATTCTATCACTTAGAAATTCTACTTTGGCCTCGACCCCAGGCCACCACCACCATAGGCTCTTGATACAAGAACACAGTCATCACACACACACACACACACACACACACACACACACACGCACACACACACACACACACACAAACATTGTACAGTACAAAGCTGCAATCAGGAAAGGGGAAAAAAAGCATAGGCAGACACACACACAGCCTTTCTCCCTACAGTAAAACCAAGAACCTAGAAAGTTGTGAGCCAAACCAGAGGCAGCTGCCAAGGTCCCGACTGTCGGGGAATTCAACCATCGTGGCCATGCTACATTTAGTCTCAGTGCTAGTCTGCCCTTGCTGCTTCATCAAAACAATCTCTTACAGCAGGCTCCTGGAGCTTACTATGGATCCACTGTTTATGTTTAGTTCTGCGAATGTCTGTATGTCTGTGTGTGTGTGTGTGTGTGTGTGTGTGTGTGACTATGTCTCCTCAGGGCTCTCACAAATGCTCCCCAAGTAGCTGTTGTGTTTATGTGTCTGTATCTCTGCATTCCTCTGTATCTGGCTGTGCTCAGCCAAGCGATGTAGCACAAATTTAAGTCCCACTATTCCATAGACATCCCAACACACAGAGGGAGGCTGGAGGAACCAAGTACCATAGCCAGGCGATATGTAAAGGAACATCAATTTTTTTGTTTTGGGCTTAGGTGATATATAACATGAAGGTTAGGGTCAAGTTATAGTTGAGTCACAAGAGCACCGTGCTGCAGCAGCATTTCCTGACCTCAAGGTGTCAGTAGAGATCAGCAGGTGGGGGGGATGTTGGGAGGGGGGGCAGAAGAGAAAGAGAAAGAGAAGGCAACACAAATAATCTCACTCTCTCTCCTGGAACTCTTTTTCTTTCTTTGCAAACAGTTTTTAGAAATTGTAGTAGGACGGTCCAGAATAACGAAATGTTCCATGTGGAGCGCTGAGCTGCATGTCAAACCAACATCAAAGCCATTTCACTTATATGATAAACATTTTAATTCAGTTATCTATATCTTAGAAATCGTTATCTTTCAGAATCTTATTCTGAACTATTTAGTGTAGAAATGATCAAAAATAGTACAATATGCCAGGAACAATTTCCCAGAGCTCAAGGTGACATCTTATAATATCTTGTTTAGTTCAACTAGCATTCCAAAGCTGAAACATATTGAATTTATATTGATATAAAACGGAAGAGAAGCAGCAAATGCACTTTGGAGAAGCTGTTTTACAGAAAAATGTTTTACACTTTTGCTTGATAAATGACTTAAATGATTTGGTCTAATTGGTTAATAATTGCTGAACAATATTTAGTCCATTGATTGACAACGAAAGTGCTATGTTGGTGCTATGTTAATATACGACATGCTTTTCTTCTCTCCTGTATCCATTTTGGTGTCTGGTGTCTGCTCTGTGATTTTGAAAGTAAAATACATGCAATTTTGACCTAAAGTTTGTGTCACCCGTGAACCAAAACTGTGTATAGTAGTTGATAGCACAATTTGGCAGCAGGGAAAAGTTCTCAAATAACATACGTGCTATTATTTCTGTTGCAAAATATCAAAAGCAATGGAATATGCTATGCTAGCACATTCAGTTTCACTTTGCAAAAGGAGCTCCTGTAAACTACCTGTAAAGTTTACGTGTGTTAGGCATCCAAACAGTTAATTTTTCACTGCAGCCAACACTACCTACAGCTGAGAGGCCATGTCCAATTTATGAACCTCTTTAACTTCACGTCATTACAATCCTCTGTGGGCCTGTCACAGCAGCTCAGAGAACATGAGTAAAAAATGTATAAAAGTATAAGAATCAGGAAGAGAAGGAGAAAGTGAGAGAGGGCTACAGTAAGAGGGTGGAGGCTGAGCAGGAGAGGGGGGGAATGTGACAATGAGTGAGCGAAAGCGGCAGAGGCAAAATTTATGCCCACACTTCCAAATCAAAGTGCTCCCTCAGCATATTTCTCACCTGCCAAAGTCATGCGCTGCACTGTACGGCACATTACTGCTCGTTCTCTTGCAGCTCGCCGAGAGGAAGAAAAAAAATTAAGGGATGTCAGACTACGATCAGCTCTGATAAATATGTAAATTACTGGAGAGAAGAAAAGTGCCTGTGAAAAACAACATAAATCTAATGGATTCTGAAGGTCAGTCCTGATTGTGCCGGTCAGCTCTTTCTGAAACAGCAGTCCCGGGAACTTTAGGTTCAGTCTCATGAGTTGTGACATTATGTAATTAACTGAGATCGTCTACATCATTCTTCATCAGCAGGTACAAAGGGAAGCCCTGTCAAGACCTTCTTTAAGGCGCATGGTATATATTTAAATAGATTTACCCAATTTGATTCAATAAGATAGAGAAACATTTTGCTTACTTTTTTAATATCATCGGTGTCCAAACTTTGTGACATGGAAGGATGAGGTGCAATTTTAAGACTGGCACTAAACTGTGCAAATACAGTTATGTATTTGTAGATATTATTGGACACTAAATAGCATCTTAGGTTTTGTATTAAACCAGATGAAATTTGAAACATCTAAACATTATGGGGAGGGAATATACGCAACCGCTGTACAAAGTGATACAATAAAAAAACAATCTCACAGCGGCCACAGCGTTATACCACATTATTCCACAAGTCTCAAATCAAGGCCTCTCTGTAGCTCTGCCCCCCCCACCCCCTCGCCCTGTGAGTTTTACACTGTAATAAATTAGCCTTACTTTGGTGAGATGGCAACAAGACACGCTTGGCGCCCTGCTCAGTGTGTCATATCGAGGATGGGCGCGAGCTGTAAATTGTCACTGGCGTTGAATTTATACAGAGCCTTGGGACTAGATGCAGCACCGTGTACTGTCCAGCTGAGTAAGCCCCAACAAGCATCAAAGCTCTGCACCTCTTCACACCCCCCTTGCTCCACCCACTGACACCACCCCTTTGCCACCTCAAGGACAAATGGAGAGAGAGAGAGAGAGAGAGAGGAAGAAAGAATGAAGAAAAAGAGTGACAGAGAGGGATGGGGATATGCGCTGAAGTGCGGAGGGCTCTAAAGTGATAAGAGTTTTATGATGCTGTTTTCTTCGCCAGGATTTGACCAAGTCCCTGACTGAAATTTTTGAGTTTGTGCATATGTGTGTGTTTGTGTCTGTAGGTCCTGGAGAGCCTGTGGCATGTCTCAGATTTATTCAGCTCATCTTTTTGAGAGGAGGCAGGGGCACTGCCAAGGCCTCCTCACACATTCATAAAGCATCCCCCTGTCACTTCACACACAACACATTACACAGCTAAACTCTCAGTGAGGTGAGAAGGGCAGAGAGACAGACAGAGAGAGAGAGAGGGATGCAGTAAGAGAGAAAAAGTCCCTGCAGAAACTAGTTAATTGTCATAAAATAGGGCCATGGTGTTTTCTCAGAACTCACGAAGAAAGAAAGCTACAGGAGAGGATATTCACACAGACAGGTGGATTGGCAGAGACGCAGAGGGTGATTGATAAAAAGACAGAGGACAGCGAGGGGGAGAGAGAAAAACAAACAGAAGTGAAGAGAGAACAAAGCGAAACAAAACATGAAACTTTACTGAGTTCCATCAAAATCTGCCTTTTCTTCTATGGTTCTCATGACACCATTAAATGTTTAATGATTTTCTTGCAACAATTTATTTCTCTTTCATAATATAATTGTAATATACAGATATAATTGTAATATACAAAGTTTTACACGTTCTTTCACCCACCCCAATTATTTTTTTCACATTTGATTAATTCAGCTCACTGCAACATGAAGATGTAACTGCTGTTTTAAAGCCCTCGGAAGGTTTGAATAAAAATCTGGTAAGGACATTGTGAACACTACTTTTTTTGTTGGCCTAAAAGTAGTAAAAAGTGAAGGTATTGAGTATCAAATATCCACCATACTGAATTGTTGTTCAATTGTAGAATGTAAACTCCCCATATTCAGGAAATTTGGATACTTAAATCCCCTTATTTCAGAAAAATACAGAAGACATGGTCCGTGTTCACATTAGGAGCTACAGCTCTGTAGTTGTATGCAGTAGCATTGTGTAATATAAATTGTTGTATTGTATATAAATGTAAAACATTTGTTATCATTTTTTAGTTTATCATGAATTATTTCTTACTACATCGTGGTACAACATGCTACAGCAATATGTACCTATATGTATTATAATTATAATTGTAGCCATGCTAATAAAGCTTTATTTAAGAATATTTAAGTGAGACACAGTTAACAGGGGATAAAGAGGCATACTGGATGACACCACTTGACACCTCTACCTCTGGAGCATCCCCCGCTATACCTTCATCCCATCCTTTACTCATCTCTACAGTCCCTTGCTTCACTCCTTCACTTCCTCTCTGTCTCCTTGGCCATCAGAGCCATCCAGGATGTGTGTGTAGCTTAAGAGAGCAATCAAAAGCAGATATGTAGTGGTCAGCTTTGTGTGTGTGTGTGCGTGTGTGTGTGTGTGAGTAAGAGAGAGAGACTGAGCATGCCTATGGAGGGGATTACGAAGGCCCTGTCGAGACACTCCGATTGGCATCACATCCAGACAGAAAGTGCAGGGACAGAGAGAAGGAGAGAAAAGAAAATTGGGAGAGTCATAAAGGGAACGAAGGGTGTAGAGAGAGAGAGAGAGAGAGAGAGAAGGGCAGGAGCAAAGAAAATCCTTGAAATGACAGCATGTAAATACGCCAAAGGCGGGCCTCTAAAGTGGAGATGAAGAGGCGGCAGGATAAAAAGCTTTGAGCGCTGTGTGATTATGGATCAATTTGCCGCAATTAAGCCCCCTTATGGCTGGTCCCTGTGAAATGGAGAGATTTCCGCTCCTCAAGGGCAGCCGTGATGACAGTGGAGGTCACAGACGATGGGAGTGACATAGTGACAGAGGGAGACACACTGACGGAGGGAGAGGAACATCGGAGGGATGGTAAGAAGGGGAGACGGTCTGTCCTAAACATCGGCATGCAAGTCTGAGCTGAAGGGCTTTCTAATTATGTTAATGGTGAGAGGTGATGGTGAGAAGCCGGCCTTTGGCCATCATTGACCAAGGAGCAGACTGCTACCACTGTGAGCCCTAATCCTGTTAAGGTTGCAAATGAGTACTCAAGTGGATACACCAGGACAATAATGATCTAAACGCTGACGACCCTACTCCATACACTATTAAACATTCAGACATGATATTGAAGTAAAGCAGCAGAGTTATGTAGTACCGAAATAAACACAGTAAAGCTTAAAAAATAACTTAACAGCAGGGTGAAAAGCAGTGCCCAACAGTCCCAATCGTGAACCCACAGACTACTGACCCACCCTGGAGTACATTTCTCTATCACTGTATCAAGGTGGGATCCACTGGAGGTCAGCAAAAACAAGATTATCAGGGTTGCTGTTTAAAATCGTAGCACAACACAACAGCGTGAATAGCCTATGGCATAGAAATAAAATCAAATACTTTCTGTTTCGCAATATGCTACTGAAGGTGAACCTTATTAAAACATAAATGATTAATTACACCAGGGAGCTTTGCTACCATTCACATACACTCAAGTTGTAACAACCAAGGTTGAATGAACCATTTTGTACTTCAGTGTGTCAGTCTGTCAACCTGACCTTGTCTGACATAGTCACTACAGGCTTTGGAGAAATACATTTGTTTAATATATTTTAATAGATTTGAGATGCTCTCAAAACCAAAAGGACACGTCTGTTATAATATTAGTATGATAAAACTACTATTATTCTAAATATTGAGGTCCAAAAAATGTGGCTACAGGCCATAAAAGGTTGAGTTATTCAGCCTCATGACCACTGTCTTTTGTGTGTATGTGAACCTTTATACTTTGTCTAGTCTTCAGGGCCAACAACAACTTCAAGCCCTTCTTCATGCCTTTCAGAAGCAGCCCATATCTCTTATAGTCACACACTGTTTTATAGAGCCCTGTAAGTGTTGAGAATGAGTGTGATAGACAGTTGGCACAGAGGGCGAGACAGAGATTCACTGAGAGAGAGACAAAGAGGGAGCTCTGTCAAATATCAAAAGCAATACGCCTTTTAGTGATACGATACGGACGTCTGGCGCAAAGTCAGAGGCGGGGAATGCTTAGGGTTTCAAGGCATTGGTCACAGGCCTCTCTGAAACCCTGACTTCTCCTCTCTTGCCTTCAGAAAATGATGACAAGAGGAGAGGAACATAAAAAGGAGGGATGGCTGGTCTGTGCGCAGCGTGATACAGAATCAGAGGCAGCCAGTAATAGCCTTTTTTGAAGAATGCGCCACTGAACTTTAAGGGCCGTCTTGCTTGAAAGGACAAGTTACGAATAGGAAAAAAAGAAGAGGGAGAAATGATTTCCAAGGGATATACCCCCTGCTGCGCTGCCCTATTGCCGGAGTGTTTGTGCGCGTGCCTCTACTGTACATGATTGTGTATTTGGGGAATGTAACATACTACAAATGCACAAGCAAACGTACAGCACATGCACTGGAGCACTATATATATCGACAAAGAGGAGAGTTTGTTTTTAAATTCTATTCGGACCACTGTTACTTCTCAGAGAGACGCTGTAACTGAAGCCCATCTGTCAGCGAGTCGGACGTACAGACAGAACTGTTGTGTAGTTCTTTATTACTCCGTCTCTTCCTACCTATCAATAATTTCTGAGCCACAACAATACAGCCGGGCTGAGGTAAACAATCATCGCACATCCCAGCTTTAATAACTACAGTCACACCTCCCAGCTATGTCTTTCAGTCAATTTTTCTTCCTTTCTATTTTGTTCGATTCTACTTGTTTTCTTATCTCTCATTTCTCCTCCTTACATCTCTATGGCAACTCAAAGTTACTGTAGACAACTTAACATCTGCAGCTCTGCTCACCCTATAGATGTATATACACATATAGAGCATACAAACCACTTGCATGTATTTGTGTATGGAAGAACCATATGTGGTGTGTGCATGTGTGTGTGTGTGTGTGTGTGTGTGTGTGTGTGTGTATTGCGGGCATCAGCTCGGTGGCAGCGACAAAGTCATTCAGCAGTTTAGTAACAGGCCATTACCTCGTTAATACCAGCCTAATGGGCGGTCTGCTATTTTAAAACCGTTGTCATGTTTGTGCCATTCAAACACTTAGTGCTGCACTCAAATCAACAGGCCACCAAAACAAAAACAATAACAAAATAACAAAGACAGTGTAATAATATGTTAAAGTGTCACATATTTCTCTTTATTAACACCAGAAACACAAAGAACCAACCACACTTTGCTTTAGTTCCTAATTTACACATGTGACTGTTTCCAGATGTAAAGGATGGCAAAACCAATTATTTTAAGTCTCTGCTTTTATTTTTGATGTTAAACCAATTCAAAACTGGCCAACATAAAGCCATTTCTTCTGCATGTCAAGATCCCATTAGCTGTTTTAATTTCAATAAAAAACACTATTTGCTGCAATTGCTGCTTTTAAAGATGGCCGCAAAGCCATTAGCTGATAAGCTGGGGAGGTCCACCGGGATAATATTGAACTATTACTGTCTGCTACAGCGTCTCTTTTGTGATTCTACCACTGGGGTGAGCTAAAGTCAGAAATGTGCTCTTCCTTTTTAGTTTGGTTTATCCTTGAGCAGAATAGTTCAACATATTGGAAAATATGCTTATATGCTTTATTTATGTGCTATACCTATTTCTTGACTAACAACAGTTTATCCCTCCCCGCACAGTAGTTATATGTGCTGGTTGCCTGGTAACTTCACTGTGTCAAGACTCAAGACACTTTACTGAACTGCTATTTACCAGGAAATAGTTACAGCACGTAACTCTGAGTAAAACCACAAATTTACAATTTCTTATTTCTGCTTGTGTACGGATGAAACGAACAAGAAACAACATGTTCATTTGTAAAACTTTAGAGGTAATGGTAGATGTATTTTTTAACTTTGGTCAAGGCCAGGTGAGCTTTGTTAGCTAACCACCTTCTGGCTCTGGGGAGGTGATTAGCTCTGTACTTAACACACAGACATGAAAGTTTTATTGAACTTCTTCATCTAAGTTTGGCAAGTCTCAAAACAAGTATTTCCCAAAATGTTGAACAATATTCTTATCTAATATTAGTGACCAATATAAACTTTGTGTATATGGTTTAAGCAAGATATTGTCCCATATAGGCCAGAAAATGATTTTACTTTGAAATGACACACCTTTGTTTGTATAAAAACTGAAGATAAGATAAAAAGTAAACAGAGATATGGCAGCTATGACATTTAATGATTAAATGCAAATACATTCAAATATATAAATAAAAATCTTATATAATAATCAATTTTGTTTTGTTATTTCAATAAATACAGCAAACATGGCAAACTATAGCCTGTAGGTCTTTTTAATTCCATGTTACCATCTCAAAGAGAATCTGCTCTCTATCAGAACCAGTAGCTTCTCTCTGAAGTCTGAGAGGAAGCGCTGGGCAAGACGTCCTGCAACGGAGGCACAGTCCATTTCGGTGCATCAATCGTTTACACAGACTTTGAACTTGATTACGGGCATGTTCAGCTCTTTAGTGATTTCCAAAGCTTTCAGTTGAATATATTTAGGCATTTCTTCATTTTGTGTTTTCAGTCAGATAGTCACTGTCTCTTGTCTAGCCTTTCAAAGCAACCTGTTTTGGGACGCTGGAAACATTTGAGATTTTGAGTCTGTTCGACTCTTAGCTCATTTTGGACTCATGACAGTTATTAGATAACTCTAAATCACTGATCACAACTAGACCTTCAAGACCTTTTTAACAGTTTTTTCCCCCCAAGATGAGTACTGTGTCTCTCTATCTGGCATTCCCTAGATGTCAACAGCATCTCGCTACAGTTAAAAGGAAATGTTGGAGGTAACTCTGATGCAGAGGTTAATTGCAATACAAATTGATCTATATGCAGATTTTGCCTAATTTGAAAGGACATACAGTAGACACACTCTTCCCAAGTCCTTTTATCAAAAACTACTTAAGGCAGAGCCACGTATTGTATTTGTTGAGGCAATTATAGTTTGGATTTGGGCATCATGACGAAGCCAGACCTATATTGGATTTTTTAAGCCATGACGATATTTAAGTTTAAAAAGCTCGATAGTGATGAATGAGCTAACAGTCATTTATTTTCACAGACACATAACATAAACAAACCTTTGAGGAGGATCCCTAAATTAGTATTTTATTTCCATTTTGTGACGGCCAATGACACTGCATAAAGATTTTGTGGGGTACTCAGAAGGTCTGCCACTGTGACACAGAAGAGTGTTGGCAGACTTCTCAATACGTATTGATCATTACTCCTACCATTTCAGACAAGGCTGAGAAATGTCATTAATTGTTTTCATTGCAAATGAAAATAGCTTCCACCATCAACATGAGACAGAATACAGAATAATCAAAACTATCATCGTTTGATTATAAAACCTTTATTTCCTAATTAAGGATATTACCTCAGTTAATTGATTGAATTCTACATTCTAGTCCAAGCTGATTATAACGGCATCTTAAAAAAATAAATGAAATACATAGATTTAATTCTACCCACAGGATAAATCAAGAGTTCAGGTTTTGTTTCTGTGATTAAAGGTAAGGTAAAAATTCTAGGAGTTATCCATCCCCCTAATCTTTCTGTAAGTTAACTTGAAAGGATTTAAACCCAGCGTAACACCTGCTGTTAATACGACTCCCCGATAAAGCTGACATCAAATGTCTCAGATAACATCGCTGCTTATCTCTGGAAATTAAATGACTTCTGGAATATGTGTAGAAAAAAAGTTGGATTGTTGTACAACTGCTAAAAGAAAAAAACCAACTAAGAAACGGATGTAGGGACGCTGCAGAGTGGGAGAAGACAGCCTGTGAATTTAAATGAAACCAGGAAATCCTCGTCTTTCAATTATACAAATAACTTGAATGGATGCTGACATTCATCCTTTAGAGTAGCTATGTTATAGTATTCGTAGCATATTCTGTGCGTCCACAATAAAATAAACTTCTACGTTTGGAAATTAAACGAGCATTCAAATGGTAATTGAGCTCATGACTCCTGTTAGTCTCTTTCTCTTCCCCCTCCTGATTGGCTCGCCTGATGCAACAACTGCATGCCGGTTGGTTTGGGATTCATGTCGTTGCCATGACAACATGCCGGCCGTAGAGCTGTGTTGGAATGGATGTGTATGTGTGTATCTGTATGTATGTGTGTGTGTATAGTTTGTTTGAAGTGGCAGGCCTTTTCAACAGCTTTGATCAGGGAAATGTTTGTAGTGGGGGCAAACCTGGAGAACAAACAGGACTTCAGAGAGATTAGTGATCTGTAGAACACACACACACACACACACACACACACACACACACACACACACACAGATAGGCTGTCTGGGAGTCAGATTTCTGAATAAAATCAGCTACACATGGACCGACAGCTCCTCAGCAGAAAATTACACTCTTTCTGTCTTTCTCATGTTCTCATGAAGCAAAGATGAGGAGGAGGAGGAGAAGGAGGAGGAGGAGGGTGGGATATAACTTATAAGAAGTAGCAATATGTGCTGGCTGACATTCCTCTGTTCTTTCCCTCTCCTTCACACCCTCTAGGCTTATGTTTTTGAAGAAACAGACCAAGAACAAGTGATCTAGAGTACATTCTGTGTGTGCGTGTGTATGTGTGTGTGTATGCCACCCCTGCAGGGCCAGCGTAAATCCATCAATGCTGAGGAGAGGCCAGGTGAGTGCTTTAGTAGCCAAGGTGTGACACACGGCCCCCGCGCTCCTCCATCATGCTATAGTAAGCAATAGCATGTGTGTCTTTACGTCAGCGGGACGTATGTGTGTGTGTGTGTGGATGAGAGGAAGAGTCAAATGTGCGAGCCAGGAGCTGTGATTCAGACAAATACACTGCACCGCCCGGGCTGCTCCTGACCTCAACCAAGACGGACAGCACTGTAGCTATTCTCAGAGCCACAAGCACATCACTCAGTCCCCAAGGTAGGAGGATAAGTCATCCGCTAAGGTCGCAGGAGGTGTTATGTCTCTCACTGCAAGTAGTTCAGAGTTTGAAGAATGGAGCTACAAGGCTGAAACAAATGGCAATGTGCTCCTCATCTCAGCTCTAGCAATCGGACAGAGTGGTAAGTCATGTTCCCAACTCCCAAACTAACATGAGGCGTCAGAATGATAAAATGTGTCAACATTGTGAAAAGATCCATAAAACAATCCCTCTCTGATCGGCCTGTCCTAAGCTTCACATGTCTGAAAGAGATGGATACTGTGTTATATTTTACTTACAGTACAAACTCAGTGGCCTGGACACACTGGGTTTAATTTAAAGGTAATTTATTGTGAAACATTTATTCACATTTCAAAATTGTGCCCCTCGAGGTGACAGGATCATTTCTTTTGAGATGGCACTGGTAAGTTTGATGAACCTTTATCAATCCTAAGGCTGGAAATGTTTTTTTTTTAGATCATACGAAAAACCATTTAAGAGCGTTTTTGCTGTGTGCTTTACAATAATTGACAGATGTATTTCATTTTTTTCTCTTATATAAAAAAATGAATTCAAATCTACTCTGAGTTTTAAAAGATAGAAAAAATATTAATTATGTAGGAGTCTTACAAAAACATCTCAAAAGATAATGAATCACAAACCCTAACTGAGAAAACACCCAACAACACCAAGGATGGCACATGTAGTGTAATCTGTTTTTTCTCTATCTGAGGGCCCTTTCCCCTTTATGGAAGCAGGCTTGGAGAGGTCGAGACACAGGGAAGCGAGGTGGCCTGATCACTCCCTGAGAAGTAAGTCCTGAGGGAGCAGATTAGAAAACGGTGATGCAATATTAATTGGTGATGGTGCGTGCCAGGGAGTGCAAGGTTGTCCGGGGTTTGTTTCTCAAAGGAAAGGCTGTCAGGAGCTGAGAGAGACAGGCAGGATGAGTGCCTGACCTTGTCTGTCAGCTGGTGGAGGAAAGGAGGGCTGGGAAAGTCCCTCTGACACTCAGATCAACACTCTGCCAGTCTACGGCAAGCCTGCTGGGACACATCCCGACAACCAGACAGACTGACACAGTGAGAGAAACAGACAGAATGAATGTGATCTTCGTGGAGGTACATTAAAATAATCATTACAAAAATTATTAATATGCTGACTGTTATTTGCATATATTGCACAAAGAGGTCTATAGTATGATACAATGCTATTCTCGTTGGGAGAAGTTGTGTAATTTCACTAATGTAACTTTTTATCTGCAACACTGACAGCTGAGCAGGGAAGAGCAAAGACGATGCACTAACTGAAAACTAGTGCATGTTCCACACATGCACACTAGAAAACAAGGCTGACTTGCCAAAGGTAACTGACAGCTGCCTGATAAGTACCAGAACCAGTCAACAAATTTTTCAAAGGTAGTCCATAAGGATGGGTAGCACGATCCAAAATCAAGAAAGAGTAACATGAAACATTGTCTTGAATTCATTGGGTCATTCAGTGGGTTTTGGTGCTGTGGCAAAGCCAGATCGAATACACCCATACCTAAATCAGGGATGGGGACGCTGTCAAGCTGCCAGTACTCTTCATCAGAAGGGAGGTTTGAACTTAACTCTCAGGTTTTCTTCTTTCATGCTTCACACAATGAATGTCTTCCAGGAGAAACTGAGAGGGTGGGTTTTAGGGACATTATGTATAAACCAATAAAAAGAGAAATTGAACAATAAGCAGGCACCACATGTTGATGTGCATGCAAAGATGCACACACACACACACACATACACACACACATATATATATATATATACAAGCATATACAAGCAGCAAAACAAGAGAGCACCACTACTGACCGAGATCCTGACACTGAAAACACAACAGACCCATCAATTCATAACTCTTTTTGATGTCTTCGTTTTCATGGTGCGAAAACTGCATATCAGATAGTGGTGGTGGTTGAAGAGAGGGACTGAACAAGGCAACAAGAGCATATGGGCGAGAGCCTCATGTCATCTGGGGACACACAAACACTGGACACGTCAGCTTCAATTAACCCTCTCCCATCTGTCTGTCTCTTTTTCTCTCACTCTTCCTTCCGCTAGGATCTCAAATAGGTCATGCACTGCAGTAAATCTCTACATACAGGGTGCAACATAAAAAAGAAAAACATTATGACAGCACAAACACAAGAAAGTTTAGTTTTCCTGCCATGTCTCACACTAAGTCCAAATATTCTTTCTTTGTCTTATTCCCTTAAACTATCCCCTGTCAAAACAGATCTTCTGTATTAAATTATCAATGCTATGGACTTCAATAATTCAGGCTACCCAGCAGTCAGTTATGCTCGCAGTGTCATGGAGTTCCTTGACATACTGGTGGGTGTCCCTCAAGAGAGTTTGTCTAAGTTTCCCTGCTTTGCTGTCAGCGGCAAACTCACCACTGCTGCTAACTAAAAGGTTAACAATAGCCAATTAATGTAGAGCAGGGAAACTTATGATGGTATTAGCAGAAATATTTTATCTTCTGAGTGCACCCCATATGTACAGCACGGTCCTCAGACACGTTACACCAGGAGAAAGTCAGGTGAGATAAAGATAGACAAAAAGACAATGAAGAGACACAGATGGAACAGAACACAAACACACACTTATTTGTCTTACAACCCCATTTTGTCTCTTTAACCCTAATTAAAATCACCAGCAGGTTACAGTAGCATCGGTGGCACCGTTCCTTCCATTCTGCAACAGAGCGGTTGTCGGTGTGTGTGCCAGAGACAGAGTGAAACGTCACGCTGTAACGCTATTTCCTTGAGTCTGACAAATGAGGCCCTGGCTGCGCTCTGGTGTTGGCAGTTACCTATGAAAGAATGCATCACTCCAATTGGCGCTCCTGTCCCATCTGTCACACAGCTGCACATTTCCACTTGTGGCACGCGCACACACACACACACACACACACACACACACACGCACACACACACACACGCACGCAGACGGAAAAAAACATAAACAGGAATTATATGTCACAAAGTTCCCATCCTCCGCTCCTCACCAGTCTTTCTCATCCACCCCCAACACCTCGTGTCGGATCCCTTCCTCTCCTTCTCCCTCTGCCTGTCGTCCCCCCCCCATCTGAGATCAACACCTAGATGTGTGCAGGTGCAAGGCTGCTGGCAAACTGTCAGCTTGAGTCTCCGTTACTTAAACACACACACACACACACTCACAGCTTGGCTCCAACACAGGCGCTTCCCACTCTGTGAATTGGTCTCCACACAGTGAGCTAGATCACACTCTCACTGTCAACACATAAAGGAAGACTAACAGCGAGTGTGCTAAAGGTTGGAAAACACTGGCTGGGGACACAGGAGGAAATTAACACAGGAGGAAAAAAAAAAAAAAAAAAAGCTGAAAGCTCTCTCTTTGGGCAAAACATGAAAAGGGGCTTTATTGTATAATAGTTCAAAATGAGCCTTTTTAAAATCTTAAGATGCGCATGTGCTTCAGCCACACCGATATCTTCAACAGTGAGCTGTGAATTGGTGGGATATCCCCATCAACATTAATGACTTCTACTTCACTTTTCTAATGATTTGTCTTCAAATATAAAACTCCAATTAAATAAAGGAGCAACAAATGCAACACAGCTGACTTTTGGGTTATTATGAGAAACATTTAGTTGAATAAGCAACTGGGTGGAATGGACCGTCATGAAAATAGAGCAAATGTTTTGCAATGACTTATGAAGCAATTGCTGAAACAACAGAAACTAATGACTTTATTATAATGCATACAAATTTGTTTCAGTTTCAGATTGGAAACCATTTCTCGATGCCTTTTGGAATTGTTTGTTTCTTCTGTAATTGTTAAAAACATTCTTTAAAAATTGAGTGTAGCAGTTGAAAATAGCTAATAGCAGCTGGTGTTGGCAAAGGTATGGAAAAACCATCATATTCATATGAAGAACCTTGTGTGGGTGTGTCTTGTTTACTTTACTGTTGTATGTGGAAAGTTGTGTGTTTATATTGTTGTGTTCATGTACTTTATACAACACAGAAAAATAGAACACTGCACTAATAATAGAAAATCACACTGCACAATACTAATATCCTTTTAAAATGAATTAATCTTATTTCTAGGTGTGGTTCCTTCATGACCCTGTCTCTTCTTAGAATATTTATATAATCGCTTCAGGCAAGAGAGCACACAGACACACAATAAGAATGACTCTTTTCTGTGATGGTGAGAATAGACTACATAGATAAGATTTATTGAGATTAATATCAACTTTACTGATTGAAAAATAAAACTACTAGAGATGAAAGATATGCTGATACAGTGTTAATGTAGTGGCTGGAAATGTAATTAGGTGTTATAAAAGGATTCTGTCTGTAGCATCAACACACACAAACTCATACGCGCACACACATGCATAGACCGTTGGGTGACCTCTGGAGCTGTGAACATGGAGTTGGTGTCAGTCTGCATGGCCCAGGGTCATCTGACAGCTCTAAACAAGACTCTCATTAACACCAGGCCATTAAAAGCGCCTGCTGACACTGTGTTTCTATGTGTGTGTGTGTGTGTGTGTGTGTGTGTGTCTTAGCCATGGTCTAGAGGTTCAGGTTGACATTGAGGAGGACAGACAAGTGTCAGTTTGGTCTTCAGACCTGCATACAGCACTCAGAAATACAGTGACGTAGAGAGTTAAAGGTTGATGAAGGAGTTTCTTAATACACATTATAGATGTTAATGCAAGTAAGTGACGTAACAAGAGCAGTGGATAGTAGAACGTTGCTGCATCGTTTGTCTAAATCTCACTGCAGAATAGTTAAAACTTCCTATTTTTTCATCACACTGATAAAAACAAGTTTCTTTACCATCAAGGTGGTGTAGTCCTTTAAAGTGTGCAGTTTACTGAGGAGGTGAAGGAGGAATCACAGAGTATGACAATTTGTTTTAAGCTGGAGATGTGCAGAAAATAAGGTAAATCCTTGTCTGAATTTAAATGACCACTTTCGCTTGACAGAAGGGTTATCAAGTGTAGGCTGTGTTTACCAGAGAAGGAGCAGCAACAGCACCTCAACAACTGCCTCGACACTCTGAGATCCACAGTTATGTTTGTGAGGAAACAAGAGACCAGTACAAAAACACAATTAAGCATTCTTCAGTTGTTCTGTTGATACATGTTTTACTGTGATTAAGCACTCAAAGTTATTCTAAAATTAAATGTAGCAAACTCATCATCTCATCCCTTTTCCATTAAATGGTACTGCTACTTGAAAAGAAAATGCTGGTTTTATCCTATTTTGTTGTGTTCCAGATTTTATTTCATGCTTGTTAAATGCTTGTTTTTACCTTTTCTCAATTGTATCATCATCCTTTATTTGCAGTCTTGTATGTTTTTTGTGTTGTTTTTTGTCTTTTATTTCATTGTACACAGGGTGTCCATGCCAAAGAGAGTGAACTGCTATTATTGGACCACCCTGTATAAATAATGGCCGAATGAAAAAAGAATTCCATTATTTTTCATGATATTACTCATAGAATTGTTGCTTATTTAGTTTTTTTTACACAGGAATATTTGATGCTAAGAAACAACCATATATTTTCATTAAAATCTACTGATGAGTGTTTTCCTTGCTTTCTTGCTGTTTATAACAAAATGTATGTATTATTCTGAATTCCAAACAAAGCTTTTTATTAGAGCATGAAGCGCCTAGTGCTGAAAGGGGTAGAACATGTGGTATTTCACCTTTATGGGTGCTCAATCAGCACATTACAGTTATTGACACAACTTTCTTCAAAAAGAGTAATCTGATGGATTTGAGATAATCCATGTGTTTTTATGTTATTTATTTTCAGTTGCATGAACACATAAAACTGAGAGGGAGGACTGAGAGTCTGCAAAGTGAATGTTCAGCTAATGGAAATACTGACATGCATGCACAGCCGTGTGTGTGTGTATGTGTGTGTGTGTGTGTGTGTGTGTGTGTCTGTGAGCATGTCTGCATGAGGAGAAAGAGGGATTGTGCACATGTATTGTGTGTGGTAAGAGAGTGCATGTGCCAGTGCTGCCAGGGTTTGCTAGAAATGGTATAATTTATCACACCTAATTAATTATACTCCAACACAGAGAGAGAGTTATCCTTGTCGCTCAATCAGCTCCCCACTCTGCCTCCCTCTGTCAGACAACAGGAGGAAAGACCAAGATAAACTCCCGAAGCCTGAAACTCCACAGCTTATTTGGAAGTTTTGCTGTCTTCTCAGGCTGATTCGCCATGCCTGTTTAGCCAGCTTCACATTACAATTTTAAATAGAGGTTAGCTAAATGACCACTGGTGGAACATAAAAAGAGAAATTAAATTGTTTTTCTGTCTCACGGCGCTTTGTTCTTTTCTCTTTCTAGCTAACGCTCCTCATCATTTTTAATATGTTTAGTCCGGGGGATGGTTGATAAAAATGTGCAGGAGAATCCAAATGCAAAATGAACTATTCATCTTTGATTACAAGGTAAGTCTAATCTTTTTAATGAAGAACAATGACTCACACAGCTAAGCAGACTTGAAACAACTCAGGTATGTTAATTTCTTGAGGAGAATTGATTATGATAAAACTAAACCAACAACAAACAAGGAAATGGCATGAATCACCACTGGGCATAAAGTTTGTTTCAAAACTGACCACGTAATTAAGTGGGATAATGTCAAACTATAAAGCTGTACTGAAAAAGGCCTCTGAGGCCGAAACTGCATGCAGAAATGATCTTGAGCTACAGCAGAAGGAGAGACGTGAGGCGTGAGCCGCAATTTGCCTCAAAATTCATGCTCCCTCACTGAGTTAGAACTCATAACAAATCTGAACACACAGACATGATACACACATTCATAGATTCAATGT
Source organism: Nannoperca obscura (assembly GCA_036024295.1). NCBI lineage: Eukaryota > Metazoa > Chordata > Actinopteri > Centrarchiformes > Percichthyidae > Nannoperca > Nannoperca obscura. The sequence continues at coordinate 24,594 of JAVQJL010002235.1, forward strand.
GACTTACATGTCACGGGGAGATCATTATCTCCAATGTGTATAGTGGATAAATGTCCGTAAATCCACTGTATCAGACTTTGAGCATCTATAGTTGACATGATGAACATAGCTAGATATGTAGCCTGCATGAGTGAAAACACGCTGCAGACACTCCACACCCATCATCAAGGAGGTGAGCAGATTGTATCGGACACAGATTGATTGCCCTTGAAATCCAACAAAATTGCTTAGCTTGTAACAAGCTTTATTTACTACATTAAATTATCATTAAAATGCTATTAGCACAATTAGTTGATTTCCATTTTAAACAACACATCTATGGTGAGAGAGAAGCGCTGTGGGGAGAGACGCGAGGAAGGCAAAAGGTTATGGAAGGGAGAGAAGTTAAAGTTACAAGAGGGAAAGAGCGAGAAGCAAGATGAGAGGAGGGAGGAGAAGAGAAGATATGTGAGGAGAGGAGAGGTGAGTCAGGCGACGAAAGAGCAGTGGGAGATGAATATTAAGCAGCTGTAATGATTAGGATGGTGGTGCAGAGTGGCACTGTGACAGTGACATTGGCTGCCATTGGCAGCCCCTGCCATGGTGATTCACTGGAACCTGCTTCATTTGGGCCGTAATTAGCTTAAATGTTCAGAGAATGAAAAATTCATCATCGCTTTGAATCTTGTTAATTGGGAGAGCCGTCTGCATTAATAGAGGCCATTTGGAGGCTCTGTGCTTAAAAGTGTGTGTGTGTGTGTGCGCACACATACACAGGTACGTATGTATGCATGTGTGTGTGTGTGTGTGTGTGTGTATTTAGGGTAAGTGAGCTCAGTTTTGCATCCACTTACCGGAGGGGCTGATGGATTCCGAACTTTACCAGTTTTTATCGTTGAAGCAGCCAAATAAGCTTCTTAAAAATGATAAGGACGTCTGAATAACGCTGGCAGCGGAGAGAAATTGAACAGCTACAGTCAAGACTTGCCAGCCTATCTTATCATACATACAGTTAACTGACAATGCAGGGACATGCAGCAGGATGGGAATCTGTGGTTAAAAATGTATGTATGTAAGGAGCATGGGAAGAAGAGCCCATGTGAGTTTGATTGGTAGCTCATCCGTGTGTATTACTGGCTTTGATGACCAAAGGCGGAATTAATCAGTATCTTAATGTCTGTTAACCCTGCAGTCACTTTTCAGAAAAATATAGCAGCAGAGCTGGAAATATAGGAAGAGATCATTTATGATTCATTACTGTCAACAGAGGAGATAATGTAATGAACACTCTGCTTGCATATTTTGCATCCAGATGCGCAATCCATGCTGCAAATGGAGCTGCTTAAAATGGAAAACAAAAACAAATCTCTAAGAAATCAGACAATAAAGCGCGCCGCACACAATAACACTAACAGCACGAATGGGATTCAATTATAAGAGTGTAAGCTCAACTCTTTTGTCACTTTCTAATTATTTACAGTAACTTACAGCCTTTAAGGGAGAAATATTGCAGGATGAGCAAAAGTCTGTGTGGGTCAAATAGAGACAAAGTCAGTGTATCGTATCAGTCAGTGATTTATAGACTAGACAAAACATTCCCCAGGAGCAAAAACAGACTAATCAACAACCCTGCAAATGTGGTTTAACCCATTCATGTCTTTGCATTTAATGCTGAATATCTTGTGTACTTGACTGATATATAATGTATGTTACACTCCTGTGCACTAATAAACCAAACTCACACGTTTTAGTGAGAAACAGCGTTTCTCGTGTGACTCGGGGCAGGAGAGGTGAACAGCAGCAGTGCCGGTTGCTGCTGCAAGCAGTAAGAAATTAAGACTAATGTCCATTTATTTCCATGCAGTTAGGCTGGAGCCAGATCACCATGACTGTGTACAGCAGCAAGAGAGACTGAAATGCCTGCAATCAAGAACTGAGAGTTGAGGTTAGACTTTAATTGGTGGCCAGTGTGCCATTTAGTTTAGTGCAGCCTGGGTGGCTGTGTTACATGGAGTGTGTTTCATATTCAGTAATAAAACATGTCACTGTGTGTCCTTACTATAAACCCTGTGTGTGTGTGTTTGTGTGTGTGTGTGTGTGTGTGTGTGTGTGTGTGTGTGTGTGTGTATGCTCCTGGAAACATCAAACCTTGTTACACTGGGGTAACATATGCACCCAGTGCACCCTCTCTGAATTTCCCCTTCCACAAGGCAACAAAAGCTATGTTTTATTTTCACATTCAAAACAGTAACAGCGTCATAAAGAGAATGCATTACTGCCACCTATCATGCGCCGCTGCTGTGTGCACCGTCTCTGCATGAAAAGCAAAAGGTGGACAGGATGAATCAGACAATGTTCCAAGAAGCTCCGTAAAAGCACTGAAATGACCACATTCATTAGGCTGTGTGTGTGACATAAATGCGATATGTCTCCCTCCATACTGCAGTGTGTGAGGAGGACACAGTGTTTATGCGACAGAGAGGCTGCAGAGCTCAGCCCAGTCTGGACCAGCTCAGCCCAGCCCAGCTCGACCCAGCCAGCACTAATCCATCATCACCACCACTGAATCATCGCGCTGCCAATAAAGCCGGGCGGCAATACATTACAGGCATGTGGCAGGCTTTAGCGATAATGACATTGAGAAGTCCCCTTGGGCTATAGGAAAAGCTTGGGCGCATGACACACTTGCTTACAGAGGCAGTAATATATGGAAATGCATCAGTGTGCCAGACAGGGGAGAGGATGGGGAGATGAGGGAGTGAGTAGAACTCAGTTTATTCATAACGAAAGAGGAAGGAAATGGCCTTCACAGTGACCACTTCCTATCAGTTTCCAATGTGGACTCAACCAAAACCAGCATTCAATGATCCTGCTCATTTTAGATTCAAGCCTCTCCAAACAAGCCATCTTACAAGCAATCTGATATGTCAACACCCCATTTCTGTCTTATCTTGCTCTCATGCAGCTGAGTTGATATTGCAATATGGTTTGGACATGGGACATGTTAGATACAGCACTGCCAATCATCGGCATGCTGTGTGGCACAGAGGCAGGCCAGCAGCATGGGAACAGAATGAACAAATACAGTACAGTGAACTGTTGGTCTCTGCCATCCTGTTATCTTGTGGCTGACATTGAGAACAATCTGCCGGTTAATCCCTCACCTTCACAGCAGATGCAGAAACATGCACTCCAAAAAACACCAAACTTGAAACGCAAATCTACATTCAAAGCATTTGGGATGTGAAGGAGAGGGGGACTGATCGTTATGGTTACTACAGAGCCTGTAAGGATGGAGAGTTGTTGTCAGATGTGGCATGAAAAGGCACTAAGAGTTTGCAGAGCTACACTGATCTGTGTGTGGAGGAATGAGTTGTCAGAGAAATAACACCAGAGCTCATCTGCCTCCGTCTGTCTGGAAATCTTTCTGTCTTCACCGTGGGCTGAGACGTTTTGAAAGTGAATTGTTTCCTATTGTATGGCAAACTCAAACTGTAATTTTAATCTTTGCATTTAAATTAAAAGTCTACCGAGTCACTGTGTGCTGAGAAATTTGCATTAGCCTAGGGGTCATTAAGGTTTTCTGAAACCCATTCAGCACACAGGGCCATCAATTGGAAAATAAAAAATCCTTTGACATCAGTTAAGTGGTATTCCAGTGGAATAAATGAGACTTTTAAGGCTTGAGGTATGTTGGTGCGCCAAGCTATTGCCCAGATTTAACCCTGATTTGGTGTTTTTAAAATATACAGATTGAGGTGAACATAGTGTCTGTGGGAAAAAAGGTTGCTACTCACTCAGAGTCCAGAAAAGTTTTCTTAACAGCGAAAAGTAATTTGATTGAATGCGTTGCTGAACGTCTCGGTTTGTTGTGGAATTCTTTTGATGCAGGCGGCGAAAGAAAAGCAATAGTTTGACAGTTTCTTGTTGAGAGTTTAATGAGAGGATTGATACCTGTGTGTTAGATATAGCAGAGCTACAGCCAGTAGCCTGTTAGCTTAGCACAAAGACTGGAAAAGCAGGTGGAAACGGACAGATTGTTTTACATTTGGACACAACTGTTTCCCTGTTTCCAGTCTTTATGTTTAGCTAACCAGCTTCTTGATGGAGCTTCAAATTTACTGTACAGGCATGAGAGTGGTATTGATAACGGCTCTCGTCAAGAAAGCGAATAAGTGTATTTCCAAAAATGTCCAAGTATTCCTTTAAGAATGCAACACAATAAATGAAAAAAAGAAGCCTCCTTGATTCAGATGTGATTATCCATTGGGTCCTCAAAATGCAACTTCTCTGAACTTTTCTGGTACGCAACACAAAAGAAATATTGTATGGTGGAGGCAGAGGCATCACCAGTCCTGTACAAAATAACATACAGGATTTTCCACATTGGAAAAGAGTGATTCAAAATAAAGAAACAAGAAAGGTTCAGTGTGGTTTTAACCTTAGCTTTTAGTTTCCAACACAAGTCTGATCTTGTAGTTTGTTTCTTCGATAAAAGAACTCCAGGCAGGAAAGACAAAAAAAAGACAACAAGGTTTGTGCTGATAGAATAAAAGTCTGGATTTATTTCTGTTTATCTATACATTAAACAGGTGTTCCTGAATGCAGCAAGAGAAAACACAGAACAGGATGCTAAGCGTCAAAGAGTTGCTCGCATAGCAGAGGTGTGGCCGGTTTAGCAAAGACATGTACACTCTATCTCTCTATCGCATATACTTATAACATCTTCTGTAAATGTAGGGTTGCCTCTGGGAGACTAAAAGAGGGTGAGGGAGCGTTTACTGCAATAGTCTTGAAATTCTTTTCACATTATCATACCAACTGCAAATAGTCTATACAGTAATAACCCTGTCTTTCCCCAATGATCATTGAAATGCAGTTACAACTATTACAGACAGGTATATACCCAAGAAGCCCTGTATAGCTCAGTTTAATTCAACTCCATGAAAATGTAGTAATAGTTCTGTAAGGATTTGTCATGTCGCCATTGTCCCCTTTGACTCAATCTCAAGGCTGTGCAGACACATTCAAAAGGTTTGAACGCTCTCCAGTCATCTCCACCTGGTTGGCCCTCCACCCAACAGTGATGTGGTACCAGGTGATTACAACTCAACACCTGCATAGGAATTCAATTACACACAAAACTCTCTGGGTCAATTCCCTGGACCAGAGCAAAGCTTAAAATTGAACCATTATGAAACAGTCCAACGAATGGCTTAAGTGCTTCCATGAAACCAACTGCTGTGTATTTGAACACACACTGCTCACAGTAGAGAGGAGTTCCCCAGCACATTTCATGTTCACAGACATGGTCAGAGTAAAAAAACAAACAAACAACAAAAACAAAACACATATATACATACTGAACCACCACCCAAAAACTCAACATACTTCAAACACTTTGGCGCAGAAAAGATTCCATTGGTGTCACTGCACAAGGTAAAAGAAAATATAATGCACTTTTTTGTATAATTAAGCCAAAGTCCAGACACTGTGCGCTGCTGTACACATGACTTTAGCTCAAAGTAAGTCAATCATGAACAAATTGCTACACTAAATTTATATTTTTAACACTGAAAATTACATTTGAATTGTTTAAACAACAGTAAGGGACAAAGAGATACAACGGGGAAATCACAGATTAAAGTTGTAATTAGATTAAATCAATCATTCCCCAAACTGACAGGCTGAAACTCTCTATGATCTCTATATCAAAGATGGGGCTCTAGTTTGTCAATTCCCAAAATCACTTCTAATGGATATTATTTTCCCACCACAAATACAATAACCAATGGAATCCCGCTTCTGTAAAACAAACTGGACTTAACTTTGAACATGGTTTTGCTGAGGACCTCTTCTACTGTAACATACGCTGCCCAGTCCAACTGAGATTTCCTTTATGACAATCTGGCATGCAACCAGTGAACAGTGGTATCCTTTGAATGTATTGGTCATCTGAGTGTGATCTAATAATCATGTACTATATAGTGAAACCTGATCTAACCAGTAAAAATGCATATTCTTGAAAATACACTGCAACAATGCAACATTGGTAGACAACAGGTGCTAGAAGCAGATGCATCCATTGAAAATTAGCAAGCTCTGAGGTACTTCTGAAACTCACAGCTGAAGATATAATCACTATCTACAATATTTGGATGGATAGCATATAGTAGATACAGTAATAGCAGGGTTATCCTTTTCCAAAATATTTTGGCTTAAACTTTGATTAGCTGAGGGGGATAGTGGTGGTTGACACACCTGAATAAAACATAGCTGTATGAGGATAAAAACATAGAAAAACAGCACCATTTGAGGTCCGATAGACAGATCAGTTTTTGAACTGTTTGCTGGTAGCACCGTCAACCAGTAAAAATCTCAGAATGCAATACAGAGACAGAACACAACCACCGATCAACTGCACGACATAGCAAAGAGCGAAGATATATATTCAGAGACGACCCCTCACGCAGACACCCCTTTACAGCAGCATCTTTAAGCAGGTAATAAAACTGATTTCTCCTAAGAATGATATTGTTTACTGAGGTGTTTTACAAGTTTTATATGCTGTACATGTTGAGAGTAACCAGGTATACCTTTCCTATAGATTTTTTTTTAATATACACACATAGTTTACAGTCACTGACAAACAAACACCAGAGTAACAATGAGGTAGGACGGTGAAGTTAGATGAAGTAGAACCGGTTTGTGGATTGTATACAAAGTTACTGATACCTTAAGAAAAATATAGGCCTAACAATGTGTTCCTCCAGTTTTTTCTCATTTGAAGTAAGTTTGACATTGTATCTGAGGCTCAAACAGTAATGTGTTTTGTGTACACTTAGTTGTGAAAACTGCTAGATGGAGCCATTTATCTTGTTCCAGTCAATGAAGCTAGGACTGATCTCTTTTGCTCCCTCACTTCGAAAAGCTTTGACAGGCGTTCACAACATAAGCCGAAACACTATGCTTTGCTATTATCTTGATACATTTGCATTTTTAAATACAGTCCGTATAAATGACAGGGGAGTAAGGAACTAGTAGTGGCACAGGAAGATCACAGAGCCAGCAAGGTTACATTTCCTCCCTATCGCTACTTGAGTGTGACAGTGAGAGTACAGGAAGGTCTGGTGTTGTGTTACAGAGCCTAACAAGCCTACATCATCCATTTATGGCTCTGACAGGTTTTGTATTTGTGTGTGTTATATATAATATGCAGCTAAAACCCAAACGGCTCCTCTGCAAGTGACTTGGTACATTTGATAGAGATTGGCCATCACACATTAAGCCAAATCTGGGTTAAAAACATACACTACTTCCATACAACTTTCATCCACTAAAGATGGTTTTAGTTAAAGGATTACGCCTAATCGTGCTCCAGGAAACCAGCCTTTGAAAACAAGTTAACATTTCAGATGATGTATTAGCTCTCTTAATGCTCTATCTTAAAGCATTATTTTAACCACAACCCCTTTTGGCATCAAACAACAAAGAAACAAACACAAACACAGTACACGACAATGTGTCAGAATATCAGCAAGGTTGCTTTGCACAGCAGAAATTCTTTTCTTTCTTTTAAACTGCATGTATTTTTAATACATGCTAGCGCACGTAAACCGCACGTTGCTTTGTACAGGGAAAACAAAGAAACTAAGGTACACTGAAAAAGGGATATTTTTAGGAACCCCCACAAAATATATCAATAATATGTCACCATTTTGGTGGTTTAAGATTCACTAAGCTCTATTACCTTGGCATGGGCCATTTTATGTGAAAAACCCTGCTGCTGTCAGCATCCCCCTTCTTTAACTTGATTTCAGCCTTCAATGCTTTGGCTTACAATTACCCCTTATTTGTAAAAAATACACAATTATATCTATATAAGTCATATCTATACATAACCAGCATCTTCACACATTAAGTTAAAGCACATATTCCAGTCAGCTTGCACATTTCATAGGTAAATATTTTTAGATTGGTAAATCAGTTTTAGATTTTTGTCATTTTGCCACGTAACCCTTTTATTGTTCAGGAGGCCGTGGCGGAGTCCAGTTTCAACATAACGTGACATGTGGAAATCTGGTTTTCTAAACACCCCAAATAAATTTTCAAAGATTTAAATATTCAGAAGTACTACTTTCAAGTAGTAAATGGAAGTATTAAATCTATCAAACTTGCTTTGGAGCATCGGCATGTCAGTGACATATATGACTAACAAAACAAAATGATACCCCATAACTCATTCTTGCCATAAAAAACAATAAACCAAAATGTTCTAAGGTGCTTCATGATAATACGATTGTTAGGGCTTAATCTATATAGACACTTTAAAAAAGGACGAATACCACAAATACATTTTTTTAAGATTGAAGAAATGGCCCAGAAGTTTAAAGTGCATTCAATGTAAATGATTTGTGGTGCTGCATCTCAATTGTACAATGGTTTAACGATACAGACTTACTCATCTTACTGTGGCAAATCATTAGAAGGTAGATTCTAAGTCAGGTTTGTTAAAGATCACATGTTGTGAATGTAGCTTAAAGAGTGGGCTGTGTAAAAATCTGATGTTAAGGGAAGCCTTGTCTCTCTTGTTCCACAGAGATCACTTTGGTGGAGAAAGGGAGCTATTGTATTTCATTTGGTTGTAGATTCCACTGATCTGCATTTGGATACAACATCAAGCTTAAAGCCAACAATTCATATGAAAAAACAAAAAAACAGAAACAAAAACATAAGTGTAAAAAGAAACACAAGAAATTGTCAGGTAACATCGAATTACAACATCAATTAGATAAATCAAAACTTGACCATAACCTTTAAAACTGTAACATGACTAGAAAACTGAAATATCCATGTTTGGTGGAAAAAAATAATAAAAAGATGTGTTTTATGTACACTAAAATATCTCAAAAACATAAAGGTAGCTTAACAAAAGGCTGATCTGAACTTTTGAAATAACAAAAAACCAAGACAGACAAAACATAGAAAGAAATAAACCAACCGACAAACAAGAATCAAGAGTGTGAAGAGGAGAGAGTCTTGATGGGCAGCTATGCAGCAGATTCACAGTTAGCCACAGCTAGGTCACAGTTGAGATTTCAATCTGCAGCATTTAGTTCCAGCCTGCAGACAGCCACACAAACCATTTTGGATCAAAACAATAAAACAACTGGAGAGAAAACATTTTCAAAAAACACAAAAGAAAAAGAGGGCATTTTCAAAGTTCTGATGGCATAGCTCAGAGGAAATTGTCAGTGGAGCAACCTTACTTTGTTCCCCAGTGGCGCGGCTTAAAAAAAGAGGGGGTTATTATGGGGTTCAGCAGGCCCAGACAACTTCCACAGTACAATAGTGTTTCAGACAGCTTTACCCACAGCTAACACTGCTTCCACAAGAAGATGACCTGAACCGTGCTGAGCTGTGCCCTGATTTTGTTCCCCACATCGCCCCGTGCAGCACAGCATCTTTTAAATACAGGTGGGGGGTTGGGGTGGGGCAGAAAGTAGCTCAGCTCAGCTCAACTTAATGGTGTGAATCACACAGAAAATAGTACCTATCCACCTCTTACATTCTCACAGGAAAGTGCAGGTGACGCTTCACCACTTGAGCTTACTATACATTTACAATCACAGCCTACTAGAAAATCCAAGGGGCATACCGGCCCCTGGTGATTGCCAAATCCATTTAAGGCCTTTCTAGGCATTAACATGCCTGTACCACTATAACTAATTAAACATTGTCACATTGTCTAAAAGTGACATGTTTGATTGAGAGTAACACACAGATATCCCACCAAAACCTTTCCTTGCGCTCTCTTATTGAAGGCTGAATGCTCATAACTAAAACGTCAATGTAAAAGACTAAATGTGGCACTCTATAGACACTACGTTAGAGTCACACTTCACATTTAATATCTCTTTTTAATAAAGTGACACGTTGTGATTGACCTACAGTTAAGGGGGAGCACACGTTTAAAATTAATCTCTTGGAGCAACAGAATGTCTGCTGCAAAACGCAATATGGCTGTTACTAATTAAGACTTTGAGACATTTGAGACCCTGCTGTCCCATTCTATGCAGTAAGTACCAGCAGCAAACACTCAGCAGTTATTGCGTAGTCACCGAAATCTCCAACCGTTCACACGTCTAAGATCTAATGCAAGCTAGCATCATCTTCATAGCATCAAAAGGCTTTATCTAGGGATATAACCTCTTACTTTTTAAAAGTTTAAGGACTCAAAATCATGTTCTGACACAGAACAATAAATCAATTTAACAATCACATCTAATCTCTCCTTTGACACAAATGCACACACATCAATAAACCATGTCTCTGTAGCAATCCCACTGTAAAGCTTATAAAAACACTCATACCAACTCATATCAAACTAGTTCACTCGCGTTCAACTCCTAACTGGTGGGTAAAGCTGTCTGTCACCCAGTGAGGAAACTGGGCACTGAGGGAGGTGACGGTTGCTCTAAGGGGATGGGGTCTATTTGTTTTAACGCTTCACATAATAACCGATCCAATGTGTCAGAGGAAAACAACTGCTCCTGAAACTGTGACAAATATCCCCCAACCGCCCATATCAAGTCCCCTCAATATCCTGCGGACCACGGGGAGGGGGGGCAGAAGGCGCTGGCGTGACAACAGTTGAACACTACATGCCGTCGTAGGTGAAGTTCTCCATCTTAACTGTCTGTCTGATGAGCAGCTTGGACTCTCGCCGCTCCTCGTTCTTGATGGACTTGTTGATGTCCATTATCTTTTCACAAATGTACTTGTTCACTTTGGACAGTCTCTGTGTAATCTCTGCACTGTCGGCTGTCTCTTGAGACACTCTGTCGTAGAGACACTCTGTGGAAGGAGCAAGTGTGAGCGGTCAGACTACATCAAATTACAAATGGCTGATCTGATCTTTGTCTGTTGTCCAAATATTATTTAATGATTAAATGGCTATATGGAAAAAGAAAACCCTTTTTCTGTACCTGATGGTTTCCAGCTTGTCCCAGTTTACAAAAGACCCATGAAAACAAAGACTCATCTCTTTAACATTCCTGACTTCATAGGTTTAACCCTAGACTTAATCTTACCTCTGACGATTTTCAGTTTGCTGGGCGACAGTGGAGGTTTGGGCAGGGCATCTTTCTTTTTTTTGGTTGCCACTCCGGTGACACTACGGTTCTTGAGGGTTTCTGTGCCCCAGATCATTACAGCCAGGTTCTTTGTGAACTTGGAGTCTCCCTGGGTCCGCTGCAGCTGGTGCCACTTCTCCTCCTCCACCCAGATCCCTCCACCGAGGTGTACCTGCAGAGGGGACAAGAGTAAAACAGAATTGTTAACAACTTCTTTTAAATCTGCATCTACAGCCTGCTGTAGATAAAAACTAGTAGCTCAGTTTTAAAACAAAAGAACAAGCAAGTTGACAGTCTCTGCATGGGACAGTCTCATCTACTCTGCTGGACTACACTTGCTGAACTTTCAAACAGTACTATCTATTGATGATCTGTCTGTACACATCCACAGGGAAAATAAATCCTTTTTTTTTTTTTTTTTAAATAAACAAATGTTATTACAGTTACCCAACTGTTTCATAATCCACCTTTATGCTGGAGCATGCATGGACCATCAGACTTCAGAGAAATAGTCTCCGTTCTGTTATTGTTTACACATCAGATGCGGCGTAGGGATCGCAATTTCATTAAATGGTATTGATGTTTAAACAACATTTATGCAACCATCAACAAGAGGAATCTAAAAAGAGAGAGAGCGATAGAAGCGAGTAGGTGAGGGAGAGAAACAAACTAAACTGAGACTTAAATTGATTTGGTACCCAAATACACATTTACATGTATCGTTAAAGTCAATAACTTTATCTTGTGATGGTTATGCTGACAACCCCGCCTGCCTGGGACACATGCCATAGCTCGTCATGAAAGAACAAATCTTAACCAGCTCCTGCTTAGACTAAATTACAAATCCCAAGGAGCACCACTTTCATCAACAGCCACTGGCTGCTTGTAGCCTGGATTACCTCCACTATGAACGTAGCCTGTAGCTCTCTACACACTGCCACCGCACGTTGCATAAGCCTGCACCAAACACTCCAAGCCGATTGCCAGCCTAGGCAGACTGCCCCGGTCTTCTAGGTGAGCTAATGCAGCAGGGGGCATATGTGACTCTCTTTCCCTTCTCTACTCTCTTATCACTGTAAAGTCTTTAGGCCAGCATCCAAAAGGCTTTTCCCTGTGCAGCTAATGTGCTTTAGGCCCCCGGCCAGCAGACAAGCTTTTTACTGCCCTCAAGTTAGACAAGATTGTTTTCATCCTCCCTCCCTCCCTGTTGCTCTCGTTTATATCTCCCTCTCTCCATCTCTCCTCCTCCTTTTCCACCCCCCCCACCCCCACCCCCCCTCTCACTAGGGCTAACCTGTCAGTCACTTTAAATTCCTCTCGTGCAAATAATTAATATGAGGTCCCTGATGTAAGAGAGTTCTAATTTGCAAGTGTTCTTCACGCTTGAAGTGGCTGCAGGCCCCAGAGCTTGTAGTACCAATTCCCCCCCCTGTCATCAGAGACAGGACGCTGGTTGAGTTACAGCGGTGGGGGGAGTAAAGAACTCTAACAGGCCAATAAACACTGATGATGCTGGCTGTGCTTGCAGGAACAATAATAATCTTCTCAACCTTGTTTACCTGCTAGGGTAGGGCAGCCAGGGGGAAAGGACTAATCAACTATGACGGCATGTTCCCAGGTTCATGGGTGTTAAGAGGAAATACAGCATTTCCTACTAAATCAGGTTTTTTCCCACGGTCACCCCCAGGCAGAGAGCCAGGGATACAGGAGAGGGAAGTGAAGGATTCAGGACTCTCAAAGGGTGAGAGGAGTTACTGGGATAATCCTTAAGCGAAGGCTGAAAGCCACTATCTGTAAGGCCACATTTAACGATATAAACTACAAGTAAATACAAATATATAACTGAAGAGGAGGACATAGAACGCTTATTTGTCATTTCTATGCATTTCTCAATTGATCATTATTAAAAACACAGTCCTGTTTTACTGTTAACTGAACATTACTAACAAGCCTTTAACAGCATCCGAAAACACCAGATTCATTTGTTGCCTGCTGGAGTATGTTAAAGACCTGTCAGTCAGTTGTTGAGTGAGTAACCCCTTTTGTTTACATCTGGATGAGTGAATTTGCCTTCAAGAAAATGTCAAAATAAAAAATAAAAAAGATGAAGGAGATAAAATCAGACAGGGAAACACGTGGAAGCTTGGTAGAAGATGAACAGGCATGTGATTAGACTAGATAAGACAAAAGAAAATAGTTGAAAAGATGGTATTGAAGTGTCAGCCAGGAGGAATCACAGAAAGCGAACTAAGAATGTCCCTTTGTCAAGAGACACTTACCTTCCCATCGTTGCAGGTGTATACTGTTCTGGGTGAGGGTGAATAGCTGGAACTGGTGTTGGCTTCTTCTCTGCATGTCTCCTGCGCCTCAACAATGGGTTCAACCACTTCAGCCTTGATTGTCTGAGTGCCATTGTCATGCATAGGCTCTAGAGGTACAAAGGAGACATTCAACATTACGTACATACGTGTACATCTGTCAGCACTTCAAGTTAAGGTGAGGTCAGAAGCCATTCATCAACTGCTAATCAGTTTTACAGAGCTGTAGAGGACAGCACTAAAACACGACAGCTAGTTGTAAAATGACAGAAATCATGGTATTGTTTAGCTACGATAAAAGGGTGCAGGATAAATCTTCAACATTAACATAGCCCAAGTTATGAGCTGGTTATTTATAGAGTGACTGAGAAGGAAGATCTATCTAATGAAGTACGGGGCCCATTCCTTGCCCAGTTGTTGGATATAATCATTTGATGCTACCTACCTGAGCATAATTTGTATTTGGACCAGGTATTTGATGTTTGTGCGGTGTACATCTTCTAGGGTGTTGTGTTTTTGTTTTATCTTTCTCTTGTTCTCGATGTTTTGTATTGATTTGTCTGGCTAGATTTGAATTCTGTTGCTGGACTGCATCCTTTTTTTCTTACAGAAGTTTAACAAAAAAAAAACCCAGAAAAAATCTGAACAGAAAGAAGACGTATTATATGACATTCATGTAATTGTAATACTGTTATTTCAACGTAAATGTCTGATAAAAGACATAACCCCCCCCCCCCAGCTAATTGTAAAAAGCCAGTTGCACGTATTCCCTCCAGTATCTATCAGCATGTGGTCATGGGTTCTCTGGTCTTTACCACTGGAACAGTGCCCACCTGCTTGTCTGATTGCTTCCCACCTTGGGCCTAGGCTTCCCTGTGCCTCGAGACAGGTGGTTATTTTAGCCCAGTAACTAAGCTGGCTTGGTTGCTGGCCACGCTAAGCTCCAATGTAGCTGATGAGTTTTAATATCGGTCAGTGCACTCCATCCCCTACCCGACAGCACTCCAGGGTGCTCTAATCTTTAGCCTGTCCATTAGATGGTCGGGCCAGTAGCCTCTGTCCAGATCTACATGAGGGCTGAGGTTAACACCAGCATCTGGCAAAGCTTGAGGTTGTACACTGCTATGCACTGCAATGACACCACTTTTAATAACACTTACAATTACAGTGCCTTACATTCAACTTCCGGTATTGTACTAACTTACTAGTTTTCAACTATTTAGTATTATGTCTGTCTATCAGCTATTACACTTATCTTTTTTCTATAACTACCACTTTCCCAACTACTGCTTACATTGGAGCCCCAGAAGTACACAGTGGGAGATTTGTCTCTAGATGTCCTCCCCAAGTTTTCTTCTTTTTTTATTTTATTAATATCCTCTGATATAGTCTTCTTAGAGAGCTTGGGCTGGACAGAAACCACTGCTGGTGTAGAAATAGTGGTACAGTGTATGGGAAACGGGGCTATAAAAAATTAAACTGACACCACCTCAGACTTTTTGCAATGCTGCTACATAGAGTTTTTGAAATCCATATATAGTAATAAAACTCCAGACCAGTAAAAAAGTTATTTTACCTTTAAAAAATGACTAATTTTCCCAATCCAATCCATCTTCAACTCCATCAATCCAACTCCATTATGTTTGGCATTTGTCAGTGTTCTTAAAAAAGCTATAGATCCTTTCAGGTCAGAGGGGGTACAATTAGTGCATTGCGTAGACATATAGTAAACACTAGGATTTTAATGAGTCCACACACTTGCCTCCCACAGATGTTAGTGTCCAACACTGACTTTCGAGAATAAAGGATTCTGTCCCTCTGAATTGCAGTTTTACTACTATATAGCTTTTCATTCTCTATACAAATTGATTTGATTTTCATTTTCTGAACTGATAAGGTTAAAGGTTACTAATTAACTTTGTGGCATAGGCAGCAGTGGTTTGTGTGTTGGTGTGCATGCTCCTGGTCCCTCACCACTGCCCAGTCTCATGAGAAGTACATCTTGCAGCCTCCTGTTGAAGTCCCTCAGTTCTTTGACTTCTGTCAGCAAGCTGCCATATTCCTTCAGCTTCTTGGCCTGCTGCACCAGTTGCCTACGGGTTCTCTCCAGCTCCTGCTGCAGCCTCCTCATCTCCTCCTCCTGTTGCCTGTAGCTATGAACCAGCTCCTCGTACAGGACTCTAGGAACAATGGCTGCAGCTACCCCAGACACACAATCCGTGTCCACCTCCAAATGCTGTTGTTGTTGTTGCTGCTGGTGATGATGTTGCTGATGCTCTGCCTCCATATCTTCATCTTCGTCGTCTGCATCCTCCCCCTCCTCAGCCAGCCGGTCCTCATCCAGGTCATCTTCGCCCTCCATACAGGAGCTGGCTGCATTTCTCTCAAGGCGAGCCACTACTGCTGCCAGGCTCTTAGAGGAGTTGGAAAGGGGGCGTCCATGGTCCTGAGATAGGACCTGAAGAAATTAACAACTGTCAATATCGGGACCAAATAGGCCAGTGGAATGAAATTTGAATTGTAATAACTACAAAGTTGAGGATAAATCAACATCATTCAACACTTAGAAAGCAGAACAAATATGAAAACCACACATCAATCTAAAAATGACATGACAGACAGACTGCAAACAGTTTGTTTTGACTGTGTGGACCTCAATAGGAACTGGGAGGAGAGGAGTCACAGAGTTCTTTGATGAGCCGCTCAGAGGATTTGTCTGTGAAAGGGCAGCTGTTCAGAGTGCTGAATTTGTGTTAATCCAGCATATGGTAAAAATAGCGTGGGGGATTTTGGGTGTCAGCCAAGTTTAAGGAAATGTGACATCAATACATATATTCAAATATAAGACGATTGCTGTGTATGCATCAAAATGACATGCAGTTACACGTGTGTCCCACACTTACACAGTTTTGATATAAGCTTTTTTCAGTGAGCAAAATTATTTAGGGTCCTCACTGACTTGGCACATGACATGGTAATTTAGGTGGGATACTTTGTTACTTCATTTTGTTAGGATAAATAACTGAAAGTAATCTTTGCCCTCAGTGGTACTAACATGGCTGATTTGAATGTGGTATTATACCATAATAATGTATTATTTACATGGCACAATCGATAGATAAGCATCACTCACTTATCAAGGGTCAGTGTGGTTGTATATCAGGATACTGGTGTCACTGTGAGTATAAGTTGGTGAGGAAGGGTCCATTACCCAGTGCTGTCCATTTAAATGTACAAACTTCTTCTTAAATGACTCAACTAGTGTTTAATTGAGACAGCCTACCTTTTTATGCCTGAGTGGCATTCTGTCCTCTCCAAAATTGTTTTCAACAGAGTTTCCTGAATTCTTGATGGACATCTTGGGAATTTTCATCTTCTTTTGCATTATACTGTCTTCAAATTCTTCTACGGTATCTGTGAAGTGCAGAAATAGAAGCAGGAAGAAACTCATACAGTTTCCAAAAAGTTATATGGATTTTCATAAAACGTGAAAGTACCCACATTATTCTTTCAAGTGCAACTTGGCCGAGGGCGTTTTGTCTCTTCATCCTGCTAAATCAAACTAACTTTAGCACTCTTAGCCTAGAGCTAAAATGTAAGCTTTACAGCGGACAGCGGATCGTCCTGGCTATACAGCGCTTTCACATAACTGCCTCTGTGAAGGTGTTAGTTGTGAACGGACCGATCTTGCAGCCCAGACAGCTCAGATTCGGGGATTAGTGATGTAGCTGGTTAAAGATCGAGCATAGAAAACGACACTGAGCAAACATTACTGTAAGTGGAGCTAACGTTAAGCAAACCATATCACTTGCACACTTCAGCACATTAACATGACGCGCTGTCATGAATGTCATGACATGTTACTGACGGAGAGGCTGCTGTATGTTGTGTGCATTGATGACACGGCGATGACTGCAGCACCGCATCCCTTCTGTGTCACAAACCAGCAGATAAGCCAGCTAACAAGCTAACCTCAACCCAACAAAACTCCCGGGCTAGCGCCTCGACTACGTTTGCAGACCTCTACAGTAATAATAATAGGTCAACCACGGGCTGTCACATGTGTGTATAATGAAGTGACAGCTCGGCGTCTGCACGCAGTTAACTAGCGCACTGACATGCTAACGCGGAACGAATACACACCAAGCTAGCAAGCGTTAGCTACATGTTGTAAACAACCATTGTGACTGGCTAACGTTGCATGCCACGTATTTAGCGAAACAACCAGCACTACTCTGTCGAAACAAGAGAGCTAACTCTTGGAACACTAAACTCTGAGTGTAAAAACCTGTCAGGAATTAACGACAAGGTATGACTACCTATCAAACTTATCTTAGCACATCAAACTAGCATATCTAGCTAGCCAGAGCCGAGGACGTTGTTGTGGCTATCAGTGTCAGATTCCAGCTGATCACGTCCTGACAGATCGGACAAAAGCAATTGCTTTGACACATGTCAGAATTTCGCGCACATCCACGTTACTTGGTCAGACAGACAAAAGCAGCATTAAAAAAAAAAGCTAACGTGTTAAGAGGGCAACTTACCTGCAAGGGCAAGGATCTGTGCTTCGCACGGCTGGCCTGCGCTGCCATTCTCTTCAGTTCTGTGAACCAGATACACCTTCTGATTATCAAAATCTGTTTTGTGCAGAGGTCTGAAATCTTCGACATTTGAAACGGGTAACGCGTAGCACATATCGTCTTCAAAGAATCTAACAAAAGCATACATTATTTACTTCTCTTTGGTCCTGCACTTTGGATATGGTTGACAGTTTTTCCTCACAAAGTATTACAAAAATATACACATAGGGGGGTTGGGGATGGTGTCTGCGCTCGGCTACTCTTGCCTGGTCCACATCACCACCAGGGTAGATCATCAAGGCATAAGTAATAGACATGCCATTAACTTTGTTGTTCAGAGATGTTTAGATACATAAGTATTTAACAGCTATTTTGATTTATTTTTGTCAGGAACATATGAAACGTTTACACCTATAGTGTAATTATAATATTAAAAATGTTTTTAATTTCTGTCAATTTTTATACATTTTTGAAGAACACGATTTTAAAAAATACCTATATATGACATATTTTTATGTTAAATATTTGTTTTTATATATTTTTTCTTATCAATTTCTGTGTTCTAAGGGAATTGTTTCAGGAAACTACTGGGAGAAAAGCCACCAAGATGATTACCTGCCTGGTCAGATTTCATTGGTCTCTGTGTGCTTTCAGGTGTACACTTCTCATCTGTTCCTTGTATCACAACAGAAGACTTAAGGCCAGCTGACAGAAATGAACTCTTTGTTATTATAAGACAACCAGGTGGTTATACAACAGGATGGATTTCTCTCAGTTGCTACTCTAATGGAGAGCACCACAGTCGATAAATGACACTAACAATTTCGTTCTGCTTCGGTTGCTGTAATTGAAAAGTAACTGATGCAGAACTATACGGAGCCTTTTTTTCTTCTCTGATATTTTGTTTCATAGTTTCAGGCATTTAGTTAGTTATGATTAGGCCTGTTTCAAATGCCAGCTTCCCAATGATGTTTGTTCACTGTGCTGTATGAACGGTCCCAGAGTCTGTTAGATGTATACAAGAGAATTTAAAAGCAAACAAACAAACAAAGCAATGACAATAACTCTCAGAACATATTATTTCAGTTATTGGAGCAGTATTTCAGGCTGTTTTCAATACAAGTGAGCGGTTAGCTGGTCTGCCAGGTATGCTATTGATTTGAGAGACTAACTTCACTTTTTTGTGAAGACGCACTTAGTTGAACTGTCAAAATGTAACATTCATATACACTCACTTTATTATGTACACCTTGCTTGCATAATACCCCCTTTTGCCTTTGTGGCTGCAAATGGGTCTGCTGCACAAGAAAATATTCCCCACACCATCACCACCAGCCTGAACCGTCACATACAAGGCAGGATGGATCCATGCTTTCATGTTGTTTACACCAAATTCTGACCCGACCACCCGAATGTCGCAGCAACGTTTTTCCACTATTCTATCGTCCAATTTAAGTGAACCTGTGTGAATTTTAGTCTGTTTCCTGTTCTTAGCTGATAGGAGTGGCACCCGGTGTGGTCTTTTGCTTCAAGGTTCGACGTGTTGTGCGTTCAGAGATGCTCTTCTGCATACCTCGTTTGTAAAGTGGTTGTTTTGAGTTAATGTTGCCTTTCTATCAGCTCGAACCAGTCTGGCCGTCTGGCACCAACAACCATGCCACGTTCAAAGTCACTTAAATCACCTTTCTTCCCCATTTTGATGCTCGATTTGAACTTCAGCAGATCGTCTTGATCATGTCCACGTGCCTAAATGCATTGAGTTGCTGCCATGTGATTGGCTGATTAGAATTTTGAGTTAAAAAGCAGCTGAACAGTTTTACCTAACAAAGTGTGAGTGTACATTTGGAGAATTAAAATTTGCAACATGTTTTCATAAAAGGCATAGTATTAGTAAGGTATAATTATTGATTTTCTTATAGACTGAGCCACGGTCATTTCATATGTATCTATGCACTGACACTTTGGCAGAGCCCCACAAACTATAACACAGAGATCTGAGCAGCTTTTTAACAAGTCGAACAAAGGATTACAGCTAATCTAAGCTTCTGTTCAATGGCTCTCCTGTACTCAAGGCTGGGCTTGTCAACATAAGGCTGCTCAGTTTCTGGAGTTTTCTGGTCCTGCTGAAGTGGCCAGTGTTTAAAGGGGAACACCGCTTCATTTAAAAGTCTTGCATGATGTTAATCCTCCAGCTTTGAGAAGTTCAATCAAAATGTACAAGAACAACTTTCTCCTTAGGTTAGAGTTTATGAAGATGCATCAAAACTGGGAGTCTGCCTGGAGACACAATAAAGTTAAGCTCCCCAAATGTATTGACATTTCTGAATGTGACAATGTTCATATTTTCCCTCTGATCATCGTAACTTTTCAGCATTTGTTCAGAACAAATCTCAGTGAGGTGGTTCATTTCAATTCCCCACAGTTTCTGTTATTACCATATAATTATTACCTGTATTGTCATCATACTTTTCCTGATAGCAGATTCATAGACTGGGCTGTATTCCCATTGCTATTGCAACTTCATATTCTTACCAAATGGGATTTGCACAGTTGCTCAACTTAAAATACTTTAATAACCGAACTAGTCTTATTGTGGTACTGTACATCATGTCAGCCTCCGTGAGAACTATTGTCATGCACCAAAAATCTCTATACTTAACCCATATACACCCTTTTCCTCACTGTAATTATTTCATGGTACGTTGCTCCACTGCACTGCTGAACTCTCAAAGAAACTCTCATTCTGCTTCTTTTGTCTAATACATAGAAAGTAAACAGTTTTATATGTGAACTGTAAGGCTGATTGGTCACTGTGCCAGGAGTTACGTACAATATGGTATTATTATTTTATATTTTCTTGATCATCTTAACGTGATCTGTTATATACTGTATATCCAGTATATAGTACATTGTTGGTTTAGTAAAGATGTTTAAGACCCTACACACCCATGGTCCACATACAACTTCAGTTCTCATTTTTGGGAGTGTAAAGACTGTGCTTGACTGACGTCTCTCTGACCCTCATATTACAGTGGGGCCTTTTTCAAAGAGGCCAATTTTCAAATGCTACGTCTCCCTCTCTCTCTCTCTCTCTCTCACACACACACACACACACACACACACACAAACACGATTATATTGGATTATTTACATGTCGTTAAAGAGGGGCATGCACCACTTTCAGTTAAATATAAAGTGACCTTTCCATATCCAAAATGGCATTAAATAACAACCCTTTAAATATCAGTTAAATCCTGTGTGCCCATTGTTGTGTGTTGACTTATCACTATTATTGCTAATTAAAAGCACAGCTGCTACGTATGTCATAAATCCAATCAGCTCTTGAAAAAAAAAAAAAGTTGCTCCAGCACACAAAATCTACTCTGAGTTGATGTAAACTATCGGTATGCTAATTAGCTGAAGATATGGTGATACATTAAAGCTGAAGGAATAACTTTAGGTAATATTTTAGCTACGTTTTATCTCTGAAGGCAGTTGATCGGATAAAGACTCGAGTCAGGACAGAAGCCAGACATCATGTCCTGCCTATTAGCTCCACACTGCCTGGCTCATCTATCTTTATTGGTCATCCATTAGCCTGCATTAAAGGGAGACACTGGATAATAGCAGTAATGATGCTGATGATGGAATTAGACTGCGGGTACACACGTCATCATTTCAGTGTTGCGCCTGGAATCATAAAGAGTTCCCACTGACAAACGGACAGATGGACAGACAAATAAAATAAATGACCCCTTTAGGCTTCTGATCAGTGTGTGTGTGTGTGTGTGTGTGTGTGTGTGTGTGTGTGTGTGTGTGTAAATATGTGTGACAGACAAATATATTGAGAAAAGGGGAACAAGATGAGGAGTTAGGTGAAAAAATGTCTATGATGCTTGGAGATGTGTACATTAATTGTAGGGCACGTAGACAGTCAATCTAACGGCAGCGCCTGTGCCAATCTGCATGATGGACAGATGCTGGTACAGGTGTGTGCATGATGATGGTTGGCAGGGGCGAGTGCCAGTCTGAGCAGCAGCATACAGACAACAGACCCAGCAAAATGACGATGCCAGGCGTTAGACAGCCGGCATGGAGAGATCATTAAGGCAACTTTCTGGAAAGATGCTCTAAGATCATGAAAGCACTGAGCAAAATTAAGATACGGGTGTCTGGTTCTAAGATGACGGATTCAGAGAAGCGTAAACGTCTTTTATGGGCAACGCGCTACAACGATCAATCACAACTGTTTACAGTCCGGGGTAAAACCATTTTCCTATTTTGGTTGGAGGCATCTCACCAGTCTTTCTCTTATTATGCCTCTTAATTAGCTTCGCATGAATTACTAATCAACCGTGAAGAAGGCATTCACCAATTTAAAAAGTGATAGCCCATGAAATGAACAGCACAGCCTCATACGAGCACATCAGTTACTAATGCCACGGCTTGAAAAAAAAAAGACCTTTGACTGAAAGAGAGAGACAGAAGACAGGAAGAAAGAAAGGCGGACATGGAGCACACACAGAGGAAAACCTTATTGTGAATAAATCCTTCATTAAGTATTTAGAATGGTATCAGCGCTGGCCCTGCCATCGTGCTGTGTATACTCAGTGATTCACCCAGGAGACATTGATCTTCTTCATAAGAAACATAATGGCCACCAGAGAAATACTGATCATATTTCAGCACCAGTCAATTCAGTTCATTAGGGCCGCTCTACCTCCTACTGCGGCCCCGTATTGATCTTGCCGGTGTCACCAGACACTTATTCTCCACTAACTAGATCGGGAACTCACAAAATTGTAATTTATACAGTGGCAACCGTATAGCCGGGGTCGAACAACAACAGCGAATCGAACAATAGACTTGAGGGAACTAACAGGCAAACATATATCAAAGAACAAAGATGGACCAATCTGTGTAAGAGCAGTATGGACTGTCTGTCTCTGTGCCCTTTCTGCGTCGGCATCAAATGTTTGACGCGACACAAGAAATCCTAAAAGTATCAAGGCTGTCCACGGGTTTCAGAGAGAATTTTTCTTATGCCTTTAATACCTTTCCCACCGTCTTCTCTCCTCTAATCTCCACTTATCTGGCAGCCAGGTGAGCCGCAGCACATGGCTGCTGGGCAGGCTTTGGTCTGTGGGAATACAGCTCATCTTAATGGTATTTCTCCCTCTTTTCCTTCTCTTCCCTTTGCTTCTCTTACCCTTTCCTCCAGGGCGGCTGTCAGACAGAGATGGAGGCAGCCAGAGAACTTCTCATTGCTGCTGTAGCTGACAGCAGAGAGCTACCGGGATTGGACGAGCGACCGCAGCCGCCCGTCATACGGAGGGGCAGCCGGGTTCACAGGTGCACAGCATCTGACAGATAATAGCAGACAAACCCCGGCCAACCAACAGCAGCGCTCCTCGCTAGGGGGATGGTGGACGCGTGGTAGTGGGGTGGTGGGTCAGACGAGGGGGGGCAGGCATGTTGAGGGGCAAAGTGCTTTGACAATTAGCAGGCTTTACTTAACCACCGACCAGCCAGACACAGACCCCCACCACCATACTAGTCAAGGACAGGCAAAGTCACAGATCTCAAATCCCTCCAGAATCCAGAATTCCTGCAGCTTACTGTACACTTGGAGGAAGTTAAGATTGATTCGAAGCTTAATACAGAGTGTTGCAGCTGCTGTGTCTGAAAAAGCACATCAAAACCCTGCAGCCGTCTTATTAGTTTATTTTTCCTTCCATTACTTGCTGCTCTTTTATTACTCTTCGTTTAATTTCTGTTGAAAGAGCTGTGTCTCCAAAGTGCAATAAAATGTGTTTATGCCACAAAGCTTTTCCCCTTGTATGCTCGTTCTATTTCATGTTTTTATTCATTTCCAAATCTGCTTTTCATCTTAGCAAGCAAATCTAAACTCCAGTGAACAAAATGCACGCACATTTCCATCAGTTAAAGCTTAAATAATGCTGACCCAAACCTATTTCAATATGTGGTAAAATAACAATATTTGTCTGCAATCATTTACACATATGTTGGCGTAATTTCACATCCACCTGCCACTAATCTGGCCAAACACATTGCTACACTCTACATGGAAAAGGTGAGAGGTGAGTGGGGTGGGGGAGGGGAGGGGGGGGGGGGGGTAAAGAAACATATCTCACAACCCATCTTCAGCTATGAGACCCTAACACTGACAGTGTCACATGTCATGCATCTCCTCTGCCATTCAGATGCAGGATGCCAGCTGTTGTGACATCCCTCACTGCGGAGACACATGCAGTTGTGTCGAGGACAAAATAGTCATGATGAATCCCACAATCAGTTGTTGCCAGGCTTGAGACTCAGTCCACCTCTCTTCTCACTGAGCTGCTGCCACTGAGGGACAGGTACAGAGGATTTTAAGGTTCACTAAGTGCAATTTTTACCATCACATAATTTAAGTGACTACATCTGCAGATATATGACAACATTGTTAATCAACTAATAATTCATTATTATCTTCAAGGGCTGACAATTCTTGTAAACTCACTTCCTGACCACATTTAGACAAATGTTTCTCAATCCGAAATCTAGAATTACTTTTAAAATGTCCACTGCTGGAAACATCAGCACTTAACTAAACATTTCAGATGTTGAACATCTGCTGTGACTGGCTGGTTGACTGTGATTGGCCTGTGAAAATCTGTATCATTCCTTGGTCTCCAATAGAGGTCAGTGCAAAGTCACACACTCCCACACAGGACAGCAGCGTAATGAGTAGGAGAATTTCCTGAATTTAAAGGACTTGGGTTCAAGCATCTGCTGTGTTGAAGTTTTCTGAAGATAGACTGAGGCTGCCGTTCTGTAGCTGAACCTGACGACTGACCCAAAAGTGAAGGCAGGGCAATTAAAACCAGAATTTCCCTACGCAAATCAATAATGTATAACATTTTTATTTATACATACAGTACTCTGCATACACACCCATTGGGCCTACATGCTCCACACGCAGATCTGACTGGGGGACTGAGGCACAGACTGAGAAAAGGCTGACAATGACCTTGACCATGGCAGCGTGTATCTCCCGGCAACGTACGTATACCTGCACAGAATATTCTCATGTGAACAATTTAGCAGAGTGACAGGTTAACATATTAACAATTTATCTTAGCGGTAAAGCCTCACTATTAGTAACAGGTATCCATAACGTTAGCAGATTGCCCAGAGGCTCCGGTATTTAGCATCCTATAGGCTCTAAAGCAAAGTGGAAACAATAGGTTGTGAATAACAGTTGTATAGTGTGTAAAGCGAGGACTTGGTCTCTCACTCCACACACACACACACACACACACACACACACACACACACACACACACACAGAGTCCAAAAACTCAATCCACCAGCCATAACACGGAGACAGAGTGGCATCAACCTCTATTATCTAGTCCCTATGCTGCTAACACAAAAGGCTCCCTGGAACAAAAATCCAATCAGTCCTCTCTAGGAGGATTTGCTCCACAGCAGTGCTCAGCAACACTGGTGGCTCTGCTGGTGACAAAGAAATAATCTCAGAGCCCACAGCCTGTTCACAGCCTGTTTACTGCCTTCGTCACATCGCCCTTTTTAGAAAGAGGACAGACAGAGTCTACACTTCTCTGTTGTCATTTACTGTCCTCTGTGTTTAGCACACACACTCTCTCTCTCTCTCTCTCTCTCTCCTTTTCTGCATGCAGAAACATGAAACACATGGTTGACTGTGCGTACAGTGCGTGAAATTACCGTATTTGTGACACAGGGAATATTTACTCTAAGCATTAGTAATATAGGCTTGACAAAACAGAACCTTCTGGCATATAGGCTAGAGACAGGTTATAAATAATTGTTTGATGACAAATATTTTCAAATTATTTTCAATATTGTGCTGCCCCTTCCTCCCCTCCCTCCCGGTTCCTATCTCTCACAGTCCACCTTTCTTTGTCTGGTAAATTATCGCACATGTTCTTCATTCATTAGCATGCCGCTTATTTAGCTACGCTGTTAAGAAGTCTTCAACAAAATCAACTGGAAAATACTCAATATAAAGAGGCTAGCATGCACCTCTCCTTTCCTCCCTTCCATTCTTCATCTCCTTCTTTGTTTGTTTTATTTGTTTTTTAACCACATCAAAATGGAAGCATAGTCCCCCATAATGAAGAGGAGGAAGATAAAATATGCAAATTCACAAAGAAAGGATATAATTAGGGCAATAATAGGAAGTGTTGTTTTCACAGCTGCTCATTTACACAAAAGCCTGATAGTACTTTTTTTATAATGTTCTTCTCTGTTTTTTTTCTCTCCCTCCCTCCCTCCCTCCCTCAAGGTGCAAAGCTCCACTAAAAACAAATCTCTGCAGCTCTCCAGTCTGAAAGCCAGTCAACCACGCAGTGATCAAGCCACCCAGAGATTTCTATCAGCTCAGGTATGTACCAAAGGCCTGAATAGCAAGCAGGAGGTTGCATGCTGGTTGTTTCAGACCTGCACTGTAAAAAAAAACATTTTTTAAACAGATTTTTACTGTACAAAAATACATTTTTTTTCTGTGTTTTTCAAAAAAAGTAATAAATGTTTAAACTACAAGAAAATCACATATTTTTA
>JAVQJL010002236.1:0-29476 GCA_036024295.1 Nannoperca obscura
GTTCATGGGCGAACAATCACTATTGAAGGACTACCGTTAGCTTCTAAGAGTTTCTATCCAGGCGTTTAGGTTTAGGTTTAGGTTTGACATCGAGCATTTTGGTGTTGACAGCATTTTCACCGCTGGTAAACAAACTTTACACTGTACAGTAATGTTAGAGCCTGTTTCTGTTTTCATGAGGAAAGTATTTTTTAATCTCCAGCACTGAAAGGCCCTGCTGTCGGGACAAATGAACAGAATGAATAATCATTTTACCCAAAGAATATATTTGGATGTAACCCCTTTGTAATCACATAATTGGTAACTGTAATTTAAGTACATAATTTTCTTAGGAACTGTAACAGATTACAATTACATTTATTTTGTAATTTAATTACGTAACCCTGTTACATGTAACTAGTTACTCCCCAACACTGCTTATATACAAATGGACACCTAGTGTAAACATCAATCCTGGCTATTAGTATTAGTAACTTTCTGTAATCAGTTAGTCTCATTTAGTCTTTATAGGAAGAAACTTATTCATACAACTGTAGAACCGTACATCCAGCATACAAGAGCTACACATCTAAGGCTAGACAAACAATAATCAAGTGACAAGAGGAATTAATAAAAACAATTACAGAAATCTCAAAAACATTGGACAGTAAAGTTTAAGGGAACGAGATAATGTACCTTGAGGGCAAAACCTGGGATGAGCAGAACCAGGGCCATATAAAATAGTATCATCTGTATAAAAACTCACCTTAACTTGGATAAAGAATGCTATTCACATATAATGCAAATAGTAATGGTCCACAGTTTTACCCCCGTGGCACCCCATTATTGATGGAAAGAGTACTTGACTATGAAATCAACCCAAAGTTGTGATGGTGATGCTGAAGGCAAATACTTATACGTATATGCCTAATCACAGCCCACAACCTCTGAACTTTTGCCTTTGTCTTTTCCCCTGAACATAATTCAAGGATGTCACATGTGTGTCTTTTGTTTGTAACAGCAAGAGAGAAAATTGTCTGTTTTTCAAATGCGTGCCTTCTAGTTATATTTCTGATATTCAGCTGCACCTGCTTTCCTCTCTGGATGGAGAATTGTTTTAAGTCAGTAATGGGTTTAATTTGAGGTTTTGTGACAATGTGCTCTTGTTGGAGTTTGTTTTGAATGGCCTTAATACCACTGAATTTTTTCCTCGAAGCATCAAAAAGTGTTTTGTGCCCAAAAACCACAATCTGAGATTTGTGTAATGAAGCCTTGGTGTAAAAATGGGCATCATTTGAGTGTCTGCAAATTCAGTTTAATACCTTCTTCACACCTCTAACACTGGTCAACTGCTTACTAAAAACAAAAGGAAAAATTCCCATTTTAAAAAGGTATGAATGACGCAGTTGAAACAAGCTGTCCGATGTGGTCACGCAAAACATCAGACAAACTATCTCATTAGAAGCAAGAGGTGGGTGGGGTGAGGTGAAAGGGGCAGGGGAGATGGGGCAAAGCAAAGGCTTGCTTGTAAGGCCTCCAGGCCGAGGGATGCTGAGTACTCTTCACCCGGGCAAAGGTTCACTCCGATCATCTGGGCCAATCTGTTCCAGACGTGGTAAATGACACATTATTGGATCCAGACCTGACAAGGGCTTTGTGTATATTACATTACCAGACACCAGGCTCACTTAAGCTTCATTACCTACATCCCTCCTCCCCACCAAGAAAGAGAAAAAGGAGAGTGAGAGAGGAAGAGAAAGGGCAACGTAGATCTTACCCCAAGCCATGCACAGAGGGTGCTTTTTACTCCAGGTCAGGCTGATACTCTGCAGTCAGCTCGCCATCACACATCTTTCTTTCTCTCTCTCTCTCTTTTCCTCTTCTTTCTTCTCCCTGCTTTCTGCGCTGGGAACCCGTTAAATATAACAACACCAGAGTCCACCCTGGAACACCCAAGACGATTCTGCCCACAGGGATTTTTGGGGAGATATTAGAAACACACCAGAGAGGTCACCCCACCCTATTCTCTTCCCACACTGATGGAACTAGCGGCGTGGACTAATTTGAGAATTACCAAGTAGAATGGATGCAGAATATGTTTTTAGTCAGGCCTGTTGGTGATATTGAGTCAGTGCATTCCCTGTTGTGAGCAACTACAAGTAATTTCTTATTTGAATGTGGCATGTTTATGACTAATTGGCGGACAAAACCCCACACATCTACCCTCAAATTAAAGATTGACTCCCTAAACCAAATTAAAGCCATCGAGACTGTGAAAGCTACTGTAGCAGCAACACTCAGAATAACATCTTGTCTACAGCATGTTATGGTGGGAGGTTTCCTGTGGCTTGGATGCCTCTCGGTAGGATATGTGCCATAAGCAGTTGGTGGATTTGGCTAAACCTTCCTTTATGTGGATGACATACGCACAAACACCCATACCACAGATTTCTGGCAGAGACCACTTGCTTAAGTTTCCATTCGCAACTTTTTAAACTGCAGACAGGTGTGTGTCTTTATAAGCAAGTATCTGTAGGAATGTGCGAATATCCATAAGTGCTTGTATATGACACTGCTCAGGTATTCATTCCACAGCGCAGGCTGCAGGCTCAGATTCCCTACTTAACATGTGGGCAACAGGTTACAATCTAAACATGTGATCCCAGACAGAGGCCATTCATAATAAAATGATTTTGTGGCATAAGGCCACACCCATTGCCTTAATAATTCTACCATTGTCAAATAGATTACCCATGATGATTTACAGTCTATAGAAAAGCTCTATATAACACACACCACCACCACACCCTCTTAACCTCCACCCACAGAGACCATAATCACATAACGAATAGATCTTTTTTCCAAACAGCAAGAATTTAAATGACAGTCACCTTCCATGGTTTCTCTGTTGCATCACCTGCCAGGATGCAAGGACAGGGGACGCTGCAACAAAAGTCCGACTAAAGATATATGTGCCTCCAGGAATGATAACTGAAATGTGCACTCACAAGCGTCAGTTAAGATATATGTGCCACAAGGATTACTGTTACAGTAAGAGGCCCACAGCTGTAGCTTCCTCAGTAGCCAGAGAGAGGTGGAGAAACCACATTATGTACGGTTTGCCTTATGTAACATGAAATAATAACAGCTGCACCATGTAGGACCTTAAAAGGGATGATGTTTTTATTATTTTATGTGCTTACACCACTTTGGTTCACTTAGATTTTTATGTGATAACTGGGTATTAGGCAGAATACATAAAGCAAAGAATACAGTACATGGGTGCAGTATATGGAGACATTTACTTCTTGCCCACACATATAATGAAGTCCTACACACGTTTAAGCATGGTATGCCTTTCAGCAGTGAAAAATACTTGGAGTATATTTATCAACATCATCTTTGTCATTCGTCACTTTCTACGTGACATCACTTATTTCTGTTTTCCATCGTCGCCCATTCAACGCTCTGCTTTCTTGTTTGTTTAAACTCTGTTCATTACAGCCCACTGGTTGCAGGGGTCACTTTGATGCCAACAAATGTGAATACACAGTGGTATGTTTGCAGTTTTGTTAACATTATTGAAGAAAGAAATTTGGCAGACTGGTTTTTTTTCTTACTACTACCAGAAACATTAACAAACACACTAGAAACATCTTCAACATTACGTAAACCATGTAATTAATAATGGTAAAATGTTGCTTGATAAGAAATAAATGACCAAAAGTAATATTTTGATCATTTTAATGATGCCTTTACTTACAGTAAAAGACGTGCACTCAAAGACCATGTTTTAGTGTAATGGCAGACAAACACTACAAGAAATAAGTTATCCTGCCCTTCACACGTTTGTCCATGTCTGACATTATATGAGAGTGTGTGTGTGTGTGTGTGTGTGTGTGTGTGTGTGTGTTTGTGTGAGGTTAGATGGTCATGGATGGCAGCTCCAGCTACACTGTTCCAGCTCATTAGCTGTGATTAATCGGCATGTGAGCGTTCCCATGGTCCCCTTTCCCTGGTGGAGACAGAGCTCACCTTGGAGGGCACAGGGAGTCCAGGCAGCTATACACCACCACTGTTAACACTCTGCCACATGTAAGCATGACTTGTATACATTAAACTTTACTCGTCTCAGACATTTTTGCACTTGCTTACATTTGCAATGCTTTTGTGGACATGAAGGAATTTTTAAATGTTGGACATTATACTTTTAATTGATTATTCTCACAGTTTCACAAATATATCCATGTTTGCAGATACAACCAAAATATAAGAGAATATATCAGAATTATTCAATTAAAATATTTTTTACAACGTATGAAATATATTGACTTTGTGATTACAGTCTCTATGTATTTAAGTAAAACTTTAACTACAATTAAAGTGACACATTATTTTGGCTACAATTCATTGAATATCTTTAACCAGGAACATGTATTTATATAATGTACGTAAATTAAAGCTGTGCATATTTTAAATCAAATTTATAGCTGATTTATTTCAGGAAGTATAAAGGGGTTTAGGACAATCGGTTAGGTAAAGCACGTTTATTTGGATAGCACATTTCAAACAATTCAAAGTAAAAAAAGACACAAAGGTATTTATGCAAGTTATAAAAACACAAGGAAATATAAAATGATGCATATACATATGGTTTTTAAAAAGTAAAGAAAAATAGAACATTAACAAGCTAAAATTCAATTAAACTGAAAAAATTTAAATATGCAATATACAGTATGGCAGATACAGTATACAAGATTTATAACATTTCTCATGACAAAATAACACTTTACATAAGGTTTATATTTTACTAGCTGTGTTATTAGTATAGTTATAGTTATTTGTGTGTCTTTTCAAACATCTGGCCAATCCCACGTGGGTTTTCCAAACACAGCTATTTAACAAAACGTGCATCAACAATACATAGAAAAACAACAGTTACTCAACAACATTATAAGTCACTCGTTCCTTAAATGCAATTTGAAATTGAAAAACATTATTTAAGACAAAAATGTTACATGATACAACCAATATAATGTAACTTTGGATGTGAAGGGAACCTACCTGAGAAACTTTGTTTCTAAATATTTGACCCCCCACATAAACTCCACTAATAAAACAAAGAGATAATCCAGGTTCATTCGCACACAAATATACGTTAATGTAGGTCTCCTCAATTAAGACATAATAAATTCACTGAAGCCTTTGTTTTTTTTCACTTATTGAGGAAATATGCTCACTAATCCACTGATATAAGAACCATCTGTGTAAATTCATGCCCACAGAGGATGAACACACGCTGGCTGCAGTCTACTGTATCTGCTGTGAGGCAGTGAGAAGACTGTGATGAACTTGCAGTGATTGGCTCGAGACAGTTTCATCTTCATTCTGCCCCTTATACTTCTCCTTCAAATAAATAAGTCTTGTTTCTGTTGGGTCTCTATTTGCCCACACACACTCACTGACGTAACCGGATTTATTCTCCCATGTTTAACACATGTAACGCATAGTCACATGTTTTATTCTGGTTTTCTAAATATAAAGCATTTACACTGTTATCTATCCCACACACTCACATTGTTATCAGTATTACAGTATCATATTTTTACCTGGTCCTTTAAAGTTGAAATAATAAAAAGAAAAGCATGTAATGCAATAATATTCATCATGTTAGGATGCACTGACATGTTAAAACAGTTTAAGATAACACAGACAAATAAATCGTAATATATAACAAACTTAATTAAAAATATAAAACTCTCTGGGAAGGTGACAAACTATTTTATTCTATTAAAAAAATGTATTTATTGACTTTAAAGCTCGGTCAACTCTTCCAGATAAGCTCTATGTTTAAACTGAACGTTGCGACTGACCACACATACCCAGAATGAGCACATGCTGAACCTTGTTTCACTTTTGTTCAAATCCGCTGTTCCAAGATAATTCAGACACAAATATGCTTAAAGCTGCAGAGGTTTCTTAATTTCCTGTGTGGGCCACACACAATAACACAGATCTTTTGGCTACAGACTCCACTCTGTAACTAAGACACAGAATCTGCTGTCATTACTTTCACAGTAAAAATAGATTTCAGTGAAGGGCTTTGTCTCCCACTTGTAAAAAGTTAACAAAATAATTAATGGATTAGTTTAATATTTGTTCCTCTGTGCCCAGCAGTTCTCTGATGAATATAAGTTTTCCCACAATCCCAGAGCAGGAGAATGCCAAAGGCCTATTTTGTACATATATAAATAACACAAAAGTGATATTAAATGATCACATCATTTCAACATCTAATAAATAAATTATCTCCTTTTAGACATTTTATTCCCCAGTGCATCACTATTGACTCATTCAAGAGTAACTGATACATTTTTCTAAAAACCTAGCTATGTGACGAGGTCCATGTCCTCTGATTTGAGCCAATTAGTCAGCAATCCATCAGTGCACGGTCCTTTTTCAGCCTGCTGAAACCCATCTCACAGGACGGACCCCGGTTGCCCAATAAATGCAAAGGACGTGCTGAGAAGAGAAAAGCAGAGCAGCAGGAGAGGGGCCAAGAACCTGAAAATAAGCGGGGCCGCCTGATCCACACCAGCAGAATCACAGCCAGCCAAACAGAGTGTTCATTGTCTGTGGCAGACACCACTGAGCTCTGCTCTTTGTCGCCCCCCTCCCACCTCCACACACACTGTCCTTCACTATTGCTGGCAGCAATGAAGAATTACAAAGCTCATTGTTGTTATAGTACATTGTAAGTGCTGCGGGGGACGACCTTATATCTACAACACATCTAATTTTTAGGATTTAAGAAAAGTAAAGCATTTTTTCAGTTTACAATAGCTTGAAAAAGCTTTTATCAGTTTTGATGAAAATCCAAATAAGGGACATATGATAATTCCACTAAAGTAAAAAAATAGGAAAAAAACTGTGACAGCTGTGACAGAATACTCTCCTGGTTTAAAAAGTACAGACCTTTAATCTTCCTTTAATTCCCACAGACAATAACATCACCACACACACACACACACACACACACACACACACTAGATATAGACAAAATTACACAATTTAACATGTACTGAGAAGCACACACACACCAACACACAAGCACATTCAAACACTCACACACATATGGAGGGGGACAGGAGTCAGCAGGCAGCAGTGACTGCTGAATAATTCAGAAATGGAAATGCATGATTGATGTGGGACGTTTCATTTCCACACCTTTAAATGGTCTCTTTTAGCTCCGGCATAGAACAGGCCAAGTGGTCTTTGCAGTTCAAAGCCTGGCATGGATCTGGCCTTCCTAGTCAGGCTCTTTGGGACAAGAGTGGCTTTATTCTGTGGCAGGGGCACCAGTGTTGGTGGTTAGGATTCCACACCTGTGTTTGCTCCTTACCCAATAATTGAAAGCTGCATGCTATTTTGAGCCCAGAGCACAAAGTGCCTCACTCATGAGTAACTCAGGATGAAGAATCTTGGCTCCCAAGTTTGATGTGGCTGGAAAACCTGAGAACCTGAGGATTAGCCTGGCAGGGTACAGATATGCTCAAGAACATAATGAGTTTAAAACATAAACATATATAAAATGAAAGAGCTACATTTAGCTCAATTGTGACTTATGCATTATTAGCATCTATCACATTATTATGAGTTTTGTCTTTTTTATATAGTTTAAATATTTACTCAGAATTCATTATTTTACTAAGTTCCACATAATTGTACTTAGGCACAGTATTGAGTAAATGTACTTAGTTACTTTTACTTTTGTCATCAAAACAAACAGACTCAGCAGCATGTTGCCAATGCAATAAACCAGGGCAAAATTAAAATTCATAGACAGGTTTAAATAGCTGACTAAGTAAGGACAGACAAAATGGAAATGAGCAAAAAGAACAGCGAGTGTGAGCCAATGCAATGTTACTGAGTTAAGTCAGTTTAGAAGAGGGTCAGTCCAAGTGCAAAGAGAACTCCAAGTCAAAACAAACACTCACTTTGGCTTCTGATGGGACGGCACGCTCACTTTTTCCCACAATTCTCCAGAACAGCTTAATTCACAGTCACACAAACTAGGTGGTCACGAAACTCATCACAAATGTTCCAGATGTAATTTAATTTTCAGAAAAATGTTCTTGCCATATATTTCTTGCATGTTATATATTTTCACAGAATGACAATGATAGATTTAGAGTTGTGTTTCGTGTTTCATGACAGCTCTGGGCTGCCAGTTCATAATGATATTAATAGGGAGGGTCAAAAATGTCAAAACATTCCTCAGTTGTCAAGCAACCTTGCCCTAGTTAAACCTTTAAAAAAGAGAGATATGTTGTTACCAACCAACAGAATCCAAATGGGACCCATTTTAATTTAAAATGTTAACTGGCCGGCCAAGCTGGCTGGGTAATTTATTACTAAGAGACAGGAATTTTGACAAATCATTCAGCTCAGCAAACTCGGCTGTGGCAAAGTTCAGCAATTAGGCTCCTATACAAAGAAGGTCTACTCCTCTGCATCGGGTGTGCTGGATTTATGTGCGCTCTCGAGCTAGCGGGCAGGTTCAAAGCCCTGCATAGGGGAGCTGGAGGTTGATACATGGAGAATTTCACAAATATGGTGGAACACACACATTTTGCAGTAAATCTGACCAGAAAATAGTGGTCTTTTGAGGAAAGTAGGTGGTCAGCGAGGGGAGTGAGGTGGAGTGTTGAGTGAAGGCATAGCTAAATAATCAACCCGAGATGGGGGTCAACTGTTTTCAAGTCATCTGTGATATTAAAGAGGCAGAAGAAAGGAGAAGAAAGCAGGATGACAGTGATTTTTCACAGCCTGATTGCAAAATAATAGAATTGCAAATAACTTCTTAAGGCTTGAAAACTGCTTTAAAAATACAAACTCTTAATGCAGCTCACACATGTTAAATTTTGACTTCCAGTCAGCCAAGCCTAAACCCTCTGTCAATATTTAGCTTTCTTTTAATGGGGTGATTTTATGCTACTGTCTGACCATGATGGCCAATGAGTAGCTGCTTGCTCAGTGTCATAGTGAGTGTACCTGAGAATAGCTCTGGGTAAACCATTACATTCTGCTAGTTCATAAAGCATGAAGTGACAGAGATTCAGGACATTTTGGCGTAATATTTTAAGATACACACACTCAAATATTTCAACATAGCCTCTTTTGGTTTCCACATCAGAAAAAACATTTATATTATGATAAACTCACAATCAAATGGTTCAACACAAGCTCATTTTTGCTGCCATAAATCCTTTAGAAATATGAAAAACAGCTGCCATTCTTATCTATTTATTCAGATTTCTATGGTTTAACTTTACATAGGGAATGTATTTGATGGCAGAGGCTGCCATAGTTTATTACTATGAATGTCAAAATATTTGAAGATCCATTCATATCTTTGCAAATATGTAATATTTTAGTGATTCATTCAATAATTCAAAGGTCCAAAATAATATCAAGGTTCTACTGTTTAATAAAATGTGATTTAAAGGTGCAATTTTTTACAGTCCCACTGCACTAAGTGACCACAATATACAGTACTTGCAGGTGTTTTATAGGGTTGTAAGATCAATACAGTGAGCTACCAAGCACTTAGCCAGGTGTTGATATTTTTGGCTTTGAAAACCCGCTTTCTGTCCCATATAAAAACTCACACTACCACCATCTGCTCAACTTTCAACTCATGAGATCCTGATGAAGAGCAAAGTTATTTGAATATCTGCAGAGTCTCAATCACATATTTTAATCCAAATCCTTAAGGAAAGCTGCACGGTGCAGATATCATCTGTACTAAAGTCTATAAAACTGGCCTAATGTTGGTAAGTTGCTCTGAGAATAGTAACCTTTAGCAAAGCTTTACTTCGATAAATTTCACTTATTTTTTAAAACAGTAAACAAACTACAACATTATTTAACAAATATAAAAATTCTGACCAAAATGATCAAATCCAAAACAATACCCTAAATTACCGCCATGTAATTCTTTGCTATATTTGTCAGGTTTCAATAGTTTCATGTTCTCTGAATATAACCAGTGCAGACTTTGCTTTAGTGACCCAGGAACTAATTCTATTTCAGCAAGGACATATTTTAATAGAACAATATGACAGCTGGCATAGAGGGAGCACTGTGATTCATTTAAGGGATCAAAATGTAATCAGGCCTAATTTAGCTCATTTTGATCATTAAAAAAAGCCTTGATCACCTCTGGTTCCAGTCCAGCTCAGAAATGGAGAACAATTAACAAGTGTCTTGTATTGCTGGACATTTTATTCTCAAACCAAAAAGTAAATGAATAAGCATTATTTCTGTGTGTCTTTGTTTTGTATACAAGCCACAGTGAGCTTTGTAAGACCAAGGAGCTGCCAGTGTTGCAACTCTGTGACAGATGTGATTAACATTCACGTTGGAACTGTTGTTCCTTTAACCCACAATGAGTCAGGACAAAATGTGAGTGTGAAGCACCTCATGGGATCAGGAAGTAGCTCATTCCCCAATTCATCCATTCATTCACACACAATTAGGCTATCTGCACCCTAGTGGTTACTTGCGGTAGCACCGATGGTCTACAGATGACAAACTGAACTTGGATAATTCACTCAGGGAACTGTAAAAGGGAACACTTTGAATTGCATTTGATGAGTAGATGTCTCTGTTTCTTTAAACCCATTTGGCATTACAGTCTCAGTATGGTTCAGCCTTGTGTTTTGTTCTACAAGCCGTAACAGTGAGTGAAGTCATAGCACAAACAGGCAGGTAAAACACAGGTTCACTCGCTGGCTCCTCACTGTACAACCACGCAGGGTTTTATGTTTTGGACTGGAGTGACCTCTTGTTATCCCTCCTCCAGTAATGAAGACTAGACACTCACATACGGTGTGTGTATGAACATGCCACACACACACTCAAACCACTTAAATAATTAATTTTCTCTTTCTTTATTATTTTTTGGATTTAAATAGTATATAGAAGCATTTTAGTTTGTACTTGATGCTGAAGGCTGGGTAGAGTTGTTCTATTGAGAAAACTCCCCTGAAGCACAGGAAAAGATGTGTTTAATATTTCCTGCAACAGCAGTGTGTTTGGAATTAACTGAAGGAACAGTATGACTAGCAATTGCAAACATGGATGAACAGACAAAGTGAAGGACTGCAACTACAAAATCTTCATCCAGAGAACATCCTGGGAAGGATTATACCAGAAAAATGAAGAAAATACCAGAAATATCTGCTTGTTCCCAGGGATTTACCCAAATAACAAATGTGGCACTGACTGCTACATTAAACTTATAACTTGTACTTGTATAGGAGAAAAACTGCTCTCACCAAAAGTGGGTTTGCAATATTTGAAAAGAAAGTGGGTGTTTCTATCAGGCTTTTCTTAAGGCTTTCCACAGAAGAGTTTTTTAATGTGTTAATTTGTTTGCCTATGATAGAAACAACCATATGGATCACTCAATTTAATGACTCTTATCACCATTTAGTAGCAAGTAGTTGTTAAAGGCATTTGAGAAGCATTAAAGCCTTCACACATTAATTGTTTATTCCAGCTAAGTACCCAGTTGATTAGGTCATAGTTGATGGTAATCATGTCCTCGCTGCTGTCGATGAACGAGATGCTGCCAAAAGTCTCTGAAAAAGCACGAGGGAGAGTTAAGAACTGAGAAATAACTATTTTCCCACCAAGAATAGACTTGGAAATCTACGACAACTATTTGTCAAACTGTTAAGTGTTTAAAAATTACCTATGTTGTAAGCAGTTACAGTCCCCACTTAAATTCCCTAAACTCAAATGTAAAAACGCTTATTTTTAGCTATTACATCCACTTACTTTACGTGCCTGATTGGCCTGATAATACTTGATAGATTTCCAGTTGATGGAAACATTCGTATCTGATTGGTTACATAATCAGTGAGAAACAAGCATCTGTTTTTATCTTACACTCAGTATGGAACACCTTAAGCTGTCTAACCTTACAGTCTATGGTGCGTGTGGGTCGGGGGTGGGCTGCTGTCATTACCGCACCTTCTTTTTCCCTCAAATTCTTTCATCTCAAGTTAACTTCAGAGAGATGCGGCAACACAGCATCATATACTCTGAGCTAAGATATACTCAATGGTTTTTATGGTGCTCTCTTTGATACATTATGGTTATCAGCAGTGTATATGTTACAGAAACTGGGGCTTTTTGTCCAAGGGGTGCAATAGGGTCTCTTTGCCTATAACTGCACTGCAACTTCATCATCAGTAAAAAGCTAGTGCTGCAGAGCTGCAAACTTTTGACACTGATTTGCTAGCAGGCCACTTCATTGGGCCTGTAATTGCACTATATTCTTGGAAAATTTGTGGGATTTTGACCCATAACGCACACATACTGCAAATGCTCTGAGTAGAAAGATAATCTAATTCCAGATAGCATGGCATCCAGATGACATGTGGAAAAAAGTTCATGGGAACTTTGATGAAAAAAAGGAGATATGCCTTGGCAAATCTCCTAATCATTTACATCTTTAAAAAATGTGGACTCAATCACACACACAAATCCTAGCCTGGTCAGTGCTATAATCTGTGGCTTCAGAATGATGTCACATGCGTTTGTCCTATACTCCTTTTTTCCCTGCAGGACATCAGCAGAGGGGTCAGGGCTGCAGGACACACACACACACACACACATGATCTCATGTCTGCTACAACTTTGCAGCCAATGTGCCAATCATGGGAGTCGACGTCAGCCATCATTTTGTTGTCATGGGTGGAAACAAAATAGATGAGAAATGAAGTGCTGAGACTGGCCTGACCTCGTGCATGATTGCCACCTAAATAGCTGGGACTGAAATTGAGCATTTTACACCCTGGCAGCTGCCCAAGACACAATTTGTCCCAATTTAGAGGACAACATGGTCTAAATAGCATGCCACGTCAAATACCAGTTTCCTGGGAACTCTTATATCCCACTTTGTATAGAACTATGAGTAGAGAAATTCAGTGTACATTCATGGTAGAGTGTTTATATTGAAATGTGGTGTAGAATATCCAGTACTTAGTTTATTCTTTCTATCAGTGTAAATCTATTTGAACTGAATTTGTCAAGCACAGAATTGCACTCTGATGGAAACACAATATATAGTGTGTGTATTAAGCTGTAATGAAGAATATATATACATATATATATATATATATATATATATATATATGAGCATTTTTAGAACTTATTGTATTTCAAATATTCAGTATAAGACATGTTTGTCCTTTTAAAGAAATAGTGTTATTTTTTCAAAATGTCACATAATGTTCTTTTGTATAAAAAAGCAGGAAACATGAGCACATGCAGTTTCCAAGTAAGATTTCTGGTGGCACCATAATAATAGCAGTCCTAATGGTTCTGGCAAAGATGGATAGGTACAAAATGAAGTTAAGGGGGTTAGGTACCAATGAGGTTACCATTGTAGTAAACTTGTATATGTATCAGCTTGTTTGTTATGTGTTGAAATAATATGAATACTACTCTAACAATAAATGGACATGGTGCTCAGAAGCAGGAACAGAAACAAGACACATTTTCCTGGAAAAACTCAAGTTTGCAGTGCTGCCAAAAAAGCCATTTAAATGAATCGTTAAGACATTTTTGGGAATAATTCTTATAATTCACTTCTATGTCTAGCGTTAGATGAGAAGATCGTTTGTACAGTAAACATGAAGCTAGCGCCAGCAGCTGGTTAGCTTAGCTTTCTTTCCAGAGTTACCAAAATCCTCCTACCAGCAACTCTAAAGATCACTAATTAACACATTATATACTGTTT
The DNA here is from genome assembly GCA_036024295.1 of Nannoperca obscura. Taxonomy (NCBI): domain Eukaryota; kingdom Metazoa; phylum Chordata; class Actinopteri; order Centrarchiformes; family Percichthyidae; genus Nannoperca; species Nannoperca obscura. Next base: position 13,796 of record JAVQJL010002236.1, read on the forward strand.
GTTTAATCTGTACAAAAACAGAAGCACCCAGCTGTGGTTTTAAGGGGAGTTTTAACCTAAAGTGTTCTTGCTTATCCCCTTTTTTGGGGAGCTTTTGTGTTGTTTTTACACTTCACTTTTGGTACGGTATAAACAAACAAGATATAACATGTTACGAGTGAGCTTTAGAGGTGCTGGTAGGTGGATCTTGCTACCTTTGGACAGAGCCAGGCTAGCTGTTCCCCTCTGTTTCCAGTCTCTATGCTTAGCTAAGTTAACCAGCAGCTGGTGGTGGCTTCAAATTTACTTTACAGATACGAGAGTGGTATTCATTTTCTCATCTAACTCACAGCAAGAGGATCAAAAAGCATATTTACCCAAATTTTGAACTATTTCTTTATGCTAAAGATTGTAGTAGAAAAGAAAATCTGCTTTTTTTTTGCTGTAGCATGGTTCTGTACCAGTCCAGAAATTGTATCAGCCACAGGTATTTGGGGCTGCTACTGTAAAACATACTGTATGTGGCCCTTACCTCAGTTATTTTGTTAGTTTAGGAGCTTAATCCAGAGGTACGCCTAAGCAGCATCTGCCTAGGACTGGTGGGCTTAAGACCCTGAGCAGTGATCACTTATAATGGAATCCAATCCCTAGCTGTCTGTTTGAGAGGGCTGGAACTAATCGATCAGAGGGGAGCATCTGTGAAAGAGATGTTCAGAGAGGCAGCTTTGACTGCGCTGGAGCCAGGAGGGCTACTGTCTGATGCCCCGGTTCTGGCATTACAGCGCAGCATTACCACTTGATACGCCAGTCAAGCTGGCTTTGATGCAAAATATGGTGAGATGTGAAATGGTGAAGCTGGCACATTTCTCCCCTGACTTCTAATTTTGTCATCTTTGCTGTCTTAGGAGTTATCATTTCTTCCCTTCTATCTTTAATCCTCTGTCCATGTCCCGCTCCTTTTCGCTCTCTTGCATATTTTATATCAGTTTCTGCGTTAAGTCCGTCCCTTCTGAACTCAATCCCCAGTCTGGCCCTCTGCTTGAGCCCCTCAGCTGCTGGTCTGCTCTCACACTAACCCCCTTGTTTATATCGGGGATGCAATTAAGTCGAAGCCAAGTAGAGGAGTCCCAGAGAGAGAGGCAAGAGTGCAAGCTTGTGAGTCAAATTTCAACTTCTCCTCTCACACACTCCTCCCTCCCTTATTTCACTAATTTTCTCTTTCCCTCCATCCCTCTGACTCTGTCTCCCCTCTTTCACTCTTTCTCACTTTAAACATACAAAGATATCTGTTCCTCTTGTAAACAAAGGAAATAAAACATAAAACATTGTTTAATTAATGCCCAATAAAGCCGGTAGTTGTTGGATTTATTTTAGGTAACGGAAAAGCTTCACTGGGAGAGAAATATGTGGCCTGAGATAGCCTGATGTACAGCTGAAAACGGCTAAAGCAAGACATTACCTCATCTGTGTATGATGAAATTTCAAATGCAGAAGATCTATTTGTTCTAGTAACTTTGTTCACCCAAATATCAATTTTAGGAAGGAATTAATGCACATGTTTATTAGAATTTGTGTGTGAGAAACATTTGTTTTAAGTACTTGTTTCATTGTCTACTGTTAACTACAATTTCTTGTTTTTCCTTTTTTTTTTATTATGGAGGAACTGGTTCGAGTGCTGAGTTCACGTTCTCCACATGTGTGGTCTGTTAGCCCAGGGGACCTATCCCAGAATCCCAGACACACGTGTGCAGGCAGAAGCAGTAGTGCAATGCAGAGTAGATAAACAGTGCTCTTACTGACCACTGGGCACACTCTGCATCTAAACAATGCCAACTTACTACTTTGCAGGAGTATATGGCAAAAGCCCACACCCTGAAAGTCTTTTTGGTGAAAACCTTTTTTGCCCATCATGTCAACACTGTGTGTGTGTGGACATGTATTTCTTTAAGGCTATGCTTGAGTCATAAATTGCAGTATGCATAGGTTTCACATGTGTCAGCATTAAATATGTTTTAAAACATCAGTCCTTCCTCGTTGGATTTAGTGTTCAGCATCTTGATTGCCCTAATTCAGCATTCCAGCCCAGCAGTGCAAGTTTCTCCTGCATCTCCCCCGAGAAAGTGAGGCACCACTTTCTCGGGGGAGATGCAGGAGAAACTCCAGGGATGTGCGCAGTGTTGACAGACAGGGGGATAAACAGAGGGGTTGTCCCTGACCTCCCAACACCAGTCTGAAGGAAGACGAATAGCCCCCCAATGGGCCCTGAGCAGATAAAATACACCCGACCGTCTTCAACACCAGGTGTGACAGCCATCAGGGGTGGCCTATCAGCAGGAGGTACAGAGAAGGGGAGGTAAGGGTGAGGGGGCACATTAGGAACATATCAGCAATTACTCTCTGGGTTTATTTTTCTTCCTGCTTTAACGCCTGAATACCAAGTTACATTCATCCTGGGTGTTGATTGTATCTTAAGGTCTAAGTGAGAACACTTTGCAAAGTGATTTGTCGATTATCTGATAATGCACTCAAACATGTTAATGTTATGTTATAGCCATGATTTAGAAGCCCTGCAGTTTGTTTATTTGTCACAGTTTTTCTTCAGTGAATTCTGTGGCCTTGGCTTATCAAGCTTTAGGGCTTATCTGGGAAGTTCAGTTCCATCTTTGCTGTTAGTGTACCCAGAGTTGCAAATCAATTTCTTTATGTAATGGAATTCACAGGGTCGAGGACATGTTTACCTCTTTTTCCAGGCCCATTAGGCACCAAGCGGCTATATCATACCTGACACATGAAAATGGCCTCAATCTGTTTAAGCCATGATCTCTGACTGCATGGGCCCCACATCTTCAGACTGGCCTCTGCAAGCAGAGATATGAAGAAGGATGATAGTCATTTATATGTCCTGAACTTTAAACAATAAATGTGTTATGGGTGCAGACATCCCACAGACCAGACAAATAAATGGGCTCAGTTGTGGAGAAGGACAAAGCTTTTGCAGAGTCTCACAAGACCACAAAATAGTTGGAAAATGGCTTTACAGAGATCAAATTTTAGTCTATAAAATTACATATCTTTTCTCATGCAACAGCGTATGCTAATTCTGTCAAAATAGTCTGTTGTGCATTGTGAAGTGTCAAACGGATCTGCAAAAAAATAAAAGAAAGAGGCTTTGTGCAAGAGGAGCTCGTGTGAAAAAGGGAAGCCCAGACCTCTAATTTCCTGTGTGAGCATTTGCCGTAGGATGGGAAGGCCAGACTGCTCTGCGGCTATCAGAAATCAGCCCAATAGTCCCCCAAGCCACCCCTGCCCTTGCGATAAACTCCTCTATCCCCCTCCTCTACCCCCTCTCAGCCCAGGCCCCAGGGCCACTGTGAGTTAACCTCGCTCAGCCGTGACCAGAAAACAGAGTGATATCTTACTCATCTAATCCCCCTCTCAGTCATCATGCAATAAAGTATGCCTTACAACCCTTGACCTCACAAGTCAGAACAACCCCTCCACCCTCCAGCAACACTACCCTGCCAACACCCACCAAGGGACCTATAAAGAAAAGCCAGATAGGTTAGAACCACAATTAACAGCCACAAAAGTCATTGCCAAGGTAGAATGAGTTTGAAACTCAGGCTTCAACATTTTTAATTTAAACTTTTCATGTTGTTATGATAGAAACTGTACTACAGGTTTGATGCAATCAAGTTGTAAAGAGGAAGACGTTATTTTATACAATTGCAAATTCACATTTGAATGTCATTTGCGGATGTCATAGTTGAAAAGTGATGGGACTTTTGCTTCGATAACCCTGATGCTCGAAAATATCTATTTCCAACTTCACTTCTTTATATCTCCAATTAATCAATTCCACACGTGGGTCTCTGGCTTCTCCTTTAAAACGTGTCATCCTGCACTTTTCTCCCGAGGATCTCCGCATCTGTTCATTTCGATGCTTTGGACAGATGCAGACTTAAGTAGTCAAAAAACACACAGCAAATACATCTGTCGTGACCCTCATCTATTCCCGCTTCTGCTCACTTTATTTAGGATTATCACAGAGGGAGAGATAGCTTCTGACAGTGAGGGGCACAGAGATTATGATGAGCACATTTTGACCATATGACAATTACAAGAAAGACATGGACACATGTGGAGACCTTTGTTTCCCCGTGTCTGTGTGTGTAACTGGCAGTGTGCCTTCCCTTGGAAGGTGCATGTATGCTTCCTTTGGTTACCTTGTGCACATGTTGTGGATACACAGTATATGCATATGTGTGTGCAGAGAGAGTAAGAGAGAGAGAGAGAGAGAGAGAGAGAGCCTAAAGCCGCTCAAAGGGGTTCAGGGCTCCCTTGCTCCAGCACATCTGGGCTTTATATCAGGCCTTTAATTAATCCTGAGTGAAGGCCAGGCAGTGACAGGCTGACTGGGCAGGCTCCAGTCCAGGACAGGGCCTGATTTATTACAACTGAGCTCCAACCAGCATTGATTTATTTCAGACTCAGGAAAGGGGAGAGTAGAGGGGGTGTGTTTAAGGGGATTGGGAGGTGGACACAGAAACAGCACTTTTAGACAGAGAAGGGAGACACTGAGATTGAGAAAGGTGAGCAACACACTGACATACTGGGAAAGAAGACAGGGGAGATGGTGGCTTTGTGATGTTTTGCTTTAAAGACAGGCTTTGCACATCGCTGGAGGCTCTTTTTACTGTTGGTAAGCAGTCACGCGGTTGAAAAAGAGAGCGAGGGATGATGAATGTGATGGAGGAAGAGGGAGAGATTATGAAAGTTGAAAACCTCTCTCCATCAGGTGGGTTATGTTCCCTCCCAGGCATGCGCTGTCAGTCAGAGAGCCTTATCTCCCCACACAGGGGGACTGTAAATCCTCCTCTGCTCATTTGACTTAATCATGACAGTCATCTGAACTCAGCAAAACACAGGAAAGTATATCCCTTCCCCCTTCTCACCTCCCCCAGGCTTCTTCGCTGGATGGCAGGAGGAGAATGTAAAAAGGATGTTCTTTTTATTGTCTAACACATGCATCAAGTAGCCACAAATGGTCCACAGTGTTGTGATATTTGATAGCTCTGTGTTTGTCTCTGTGTTTGTGTGCAATAAGGTTGTATTGCTGACTCAGTAATCTCCACGTGTTGTGAAAAGGCGCCAAGTGTAGCAGAGGTTTTATGAGCCTCGGTCGCCATGTGCCCTCAACATGCTTCCCTCTGATAAGGACTTTAGGACAGTCAACCTTAATACCAATAGACAGCCAAGAAGTTCGCTTAAAAAGTATGTGACAAATTACCGGTGCAAACAAATCTTTTTTTCTTCCCTATTGGACCCAAAATAACCATACAGTGTGGTTATATGCTCATGCATTTCTTCAAAGGAGGGTTCAAGTTTTAAAACTCCTATGATCTGAATCCAGCTTTTTGCTGTTTTTGTGTGCTGTTTCTGTTGATAACTTGGTAATTGTATAATTAATACAGCTCTGCAAATAGATAATATAATAAATGGATTAATTTATGTTTGCTAAGTTTGCTGAATGACAACAAGTAGCTAGAACCACTTTAAAGACAGAAAACACAATTATTTTGTTATTTTTATTTGATGAGTGGGGTATTAAATGTTAATTGTAGTTCTGACTCCTAAAAACTCAATTTTAAAGCATAATGTTCTTGAATCATTCCAAATCTCCGTTGCCATTTATGTGTTTCTGCCTTTTAATGGTGACTGACTCTGAATCCAGCAGTCTGCAGTGATTAATGTGCCTTTTAGCACTATCGTCTAGACATCAAATCCCAAAATACCTTTGGGGCACAAATTCACATCATTGTTGTTCCAGGGCTGCCACCTTTACCCCTCCCCTAGTTCACTATTAATCACAAAATTGGGGAGAACTCAATTCACTCAATATTCATTATTGAGTTACTCAACTTATTATGAGAAGCTGGTGTGGTTTTTATATCTGCAACTTATGACTGAGGACTACATTTTAACAATATTATGCTCATGACATCCTAATAGTATTGACAACAGAGAATTGTCAAGGTAGTGGTCTTTTTGTGTGAATGGAAACATGTTATTTATTATTACAGGTTTATTTAGTGAGCGACAGAAACTGCTACTTTTATAAGAAAAATTGTCAGGCTGTTTTTAATGGGTGAATGCCTCTAAATGGTTGAAATCAGCTGCCCAGAGGGTGGTTGGAGAGTGAACTAAGGATTCATGGGAAACAGGAAATACCCTCACTGGAGAGACCAGACATGTTACTGCCAACATCGTTCAGTTTCTGCAGCAGCGCTACAATAAAGCACCACCTATAGCACTTGTGATTCATCTCCAGCCCTTGCAAGTTTGATGAGACATCTTGTTGTTATCGAAGATGGTTCTATGCACTTTATGTAAAGCTCTTATTTGGAAGTCGCTTTGGATAAAAGTGTAAATGTAAATAAAGTGGTTATGCCTGACTGGTTAAGGATATAGCCTTCACTGTCAGGATCTGAGGAGGTCATAAATGAAAGAAGAAACTACAACCCAGTGGCCACAACCTGAATTGCTGCATTATAAATTTGGTCTAGAAGCCAGCAGGGTTCATGTTGTCCTGAATCTTTTCGCCAGCATCTCACATTTGCCAGAGGGGAAAGAGAGCAGCAGAGTTCAAGCTCTTGCCAAGAGGGGAATGAGCCTGGGCTGTTTGTGAGGTCGAGGCTGGGGCTTTTGAGTACCGCAGACTCATATCTCCCTCCCTATCCCCTTCCCTCACATCGGCCAGAGACGGCCACTTTCAGTGCACCCATGGGAAATGGGGAATGAAGCCTGCCACCCCCTAAGAACATATTTTTAAGCAAGACCGCTTTTCATAGACATATAATCGCTAATATTGCAAGGAATGTGCTTTTATAAATAGAAAATGCAAAAAAAGAGAGGGAGTTTTTTTTTTAAAGTTTAATCTTTAGCTCAAATATCCTTGTTTAGATTGTGGGAGTTTGTGACATTAAAAACATGTCTGAGGGCCAGCAGCAAATTGAGACTTAAAAGATCCTCAGGGGGAATTTTAGGGATCCATTTTAAAGACACTCAATAAAATGTATCATGACACCCTAGCAATGTTGGAGCAAATATTGTGAAACTGCGTGGACTTACAAACTCTATATTCATTAGTCCATTAATCAAGAAATTTACCATTCATCAAACCCCTCCCCCCAAACAATGACTCTCCAATCACAGCTAAACTTTTAGGCAGGCATGTTGGATTTCTCAGCATATTTCAGCAATGTGTGTGAGGCTGTAGTAAGAGACATATTTCATTTATAACTCTCTCCAAAACCAAAAATACAAGAGCAAAAGAATAAGGAGCAGTAAAGAAATTGATAAAACAGTGTCTGCTCTAATGTAAACTGCAAAGGTTAGCATTACAACATTACAGTTTTATTCAGAGTACTGTAATACTTGGGTTATTTAGCTGCAACACACAAACATTTCTACTTTATTGACTTGTTTTATAATTTGACCAGCAGTGGGGATGCTAACTTTTTAGCCTGGGATATGTAGCTGTAGCTACAGTCTTCTAGCATTATATCATGTATGTAACCATCATGTGCATGTTTAAGACCCTTCTATAGGGTTCTCATGTGAAACAAAAACATGAAAAAGCTGGAGTCTGAGTTTTTAACTAACTCACAGAGATCTGGCATTAGCAGCTATTTCGCTAGCTATCTCAGCTGATCAAATCTGCTAGCACAAGTCTTCATCTCTGCTGATAAAATCCATAGTCATTCACTACAAATGAGTAGCCTGCTTTTGTTTACTGCTGTGTGAAATCTATGACCCATTGTTAAAAAAATTACTATGAATTGCCGATAGCAAATCTGCCAAGTCAATTGTGGATAATCTTTCACTAGAGGGCTAAGAAATATAAAATCTTATTTACAGACATCATTATCTTTATTATCATTGTCATCACCACTATCTTCATCATCATAATCATTATCATCATCCCTACCATCATTATAATTATCCACACTGTCATCACGCTTGTCATTAGCACACTCATAGTATCTGGTGTTCATTTGGTAACAGGCTACACAAGTAGTTGGTCTGTTCCCCTCAAAATTACAAAGATCATATTTCTGTTTAGGTCATTTTTTCACTCTTGATGATTCGTGTAAATCACATTTAAAAGGTATATACACCTCGTTATACCACTGAAACTCTAATTCAGCAAAGTGCACTGGAGAATATTCAGACCTCATTTGTCGTGTAAACATGTCTTTACTTATCCAGATTAACTCTGCAGATCAGATTACTCTTTCTTCCCTGACGTCCCTCAACAGCGCAGTTAAGGAAACCAACCCCAGCATCCCAAAGCAACTGGTGGCCCTACAATATTTTCTCTTAATTAGATGTGTTTTAAGTCATTACGATCTATTCCGTTCCGTGCTCATGTTACAGCAGTAAAGCATTTTCTTGTGTATGTTACAGTGAAGTGTGCTTGGCCTGCTTGCTGGATGTCTAGTGAAGCCCAAGGCCACAAGCAGCGAGACCCGTCCATCAGTGGCAGTTATTAGGGGAGACCACCGGTGAACCAGGGCCATTTGGTGGGCCTAATAACAACTTGAATGGTAGAGCTGAGGGACAGGAAGCGCAGCCAGACAGGCCGGTGCTGAGAAAAGCACTTTTCAGTGAGGGAGGCCTCCTTGGAAAAAAACAATGACTAGGTCTATTTCAGCCTGAAACACTCTCATGGCTTACTTCCAGATGACAACCCACTGCTATCACTTGATGCTTTTTGCTCAGAGATTGAAACCGTCTGAGGAATAATGGTGGAAAAGGCCTGTAAAAGAATGGCAAATCCCATCTAATTTTACAAGATGAACAGAAGCAATCATGAAAACAATTGCAGCTACAGCCATGACAAAAGGATTTTATCTGTCCTCTTCTCCTGTAATCCAGGTGCTTGGTTAGAACCAAAGCCAGTTTGACGGTAAAGATTTGGGACCCCACGTGTTTTAACTGCCCATCAACATGGGAGGCTTTCACTTTACAGCCTGGGATTTATTACGCGACAGCTTAAGCATAGCTCGGGTTTCATGCAGGACTGTTTCACTGTTCGGCTTCTCCCCTCTCCTGACTAGAGGATTAATGGGAAAAGAGACATCTTCGCTCAAGGAACCAATATGAATTTAGTGTAAAGACAAAAAGTAGCAAAGAGTTGATACTTTAGGAGATTTTTGATCTGAAAACTATTATAAACTGTGATAAGTTTGATGATTTCAACAGTCAAGAAGCCACATTGTGCAATCTGATAAAAAGAACTCACCATTTGTCATTTTTACTGCTTTAAATCCTGAATTACTGTATGATACTATTGTGACTACGACATACACTGTAAAATACAATTTCTAGAGGTCATTCTCAGTGAAGTCTAAATAATGTGATGGGATAAATTCCAGAAAAATGTAATTCTCATATTCAAAGATATATGTGAATTGAGCGGTTCTGCACCTTGCGCAAAATTGAGGATCACAAGTGTCCAAGCTATACAAATAGGATATTTTCAGCCTATACCAACCTATAAATATTAGTGCTTTGCAGGCTCATTTAACATTTTATATCCTGTGATATGTCTATGCAAAACACTGAAAGCCAGCAAAGTCATTAGTGGCTCTTACATCAGACTTGCATGAGGCCTGGAATAACTCCTTATCTGGTTAAATGGACCAATGGTGAGACAGATTTACTGTTCAGCATAAAGACACCCCTGAAACAGGAGACATTACACCAGTGTTTTTCGATCACTCTGAGCACTGTAATTGCACAGAAGGGAACAAGCAGCAAAACGATACTCAAAACGACTGAGGGAGTCACAGTTTAGGAATTCCCAAGCTGTCATTCTGAACAAAGGCGCATTCATCTCTTGTATATGTGACACGGCAGCATACTGTGCATTTATTGATTGTAAATATAAAATATTGGTGTGGAATTTCCATTACAGACCATAATAAAAATCTGTATTGTCAATGTCTGTTTTCATTTTTTATACATGGTCACTAAGAAACAGGTCTGGTTTGTAGGTCTTGCTCCAACTATTCATTATATCTGGGGAGCCCATTGGATTGATGTCAAGTCTGCTATGAGAGACTGAGGAAAGATGAAATGAAATGATGCTTGGCCGGACGAAGATCCAAACCAGCAGCCATAACGCTGACCACTAAGACCATCCACCATAAAAACAGACACAGGTTTTTATTTACCATGAAACCTATGAGACAGAGACGCTACAACTAACAAAAACAAACAGGGTTTTTCTGGGATTTCCATCTGTTTTAATAAACTAAACACTATATGACACATTTTAATTTTAGATGTGCAGCTCCTCTGCTTTAATACCATAATCTCTGAGCAATCTTAGCCAGTAGTAGATGGCTTTACAATCTATCACATATCTTACGGACCTGTTCATCTCTCGTGGTTTGTGATCGATTCTGGCTCAACAACCACACAAACATTCACAGAGTTTAGTCAAGAGTTGTTTGAACTGTAAGTGCTTTTTAAATGATGAGGCTGGCGATATTCTATATTTTGGTTATTGTCAACAAATCCCATCAAATAAGAAGTGTCGATCTCTTGACACACTCTTGACACTGTCTGTGACACTCATCCCATTTTGTTTCTGGTGAAGATAAAAAACTGGTCATGAATATATACTTTCATTTTCAAAAATAAGGCTGAATAATTGCCTAAAGCAGCATGGCACTATTTTTTTTATCAAACATTATTCAAGCAGGAGTAAATAACAATATACCAATATGCTGACTATATAAACAGATATAGGGAATATCAGCAGACCTATCCTTTAAGAGTAATAAGTTAAGAACAAAAAGATAAGGAACAAACAAATAAAATATGGTGTTTCATTCTAAGAACAATAAAAACAATAACCGTTGACCTCTTAAAGATAGTGGCTTCATTCCCTGCCACACTGTGTGACGTAAACCGTCTATTTGTCTGACCATTTTTTGTTTCCTGTGCTGCATTACTATCTGGAACAAAAGTGGGTGTTTTTGGCCCTGCTGAATTCTGGGAATATTGGAGTTGTTGTCTGAGGGTCTCAGCAGTTCTGTACTCCCTCTTGGCAGAACTTCATAAGAGGACTCATGCAGCTCAAATATTTCGGCTTCAAATGAACTAGAAAAACACATTCCCACTGGGTGGTTAAAAATGGGCGTGTACTGTGTGTGCACTTGTGAAGGATGGGATTGTGTGTGTGTGTGTGTGTTTATGAGCTGTTCTGTGTAAGACTTTATTTGTCTATAACTTGTGACTGTAGTGACTGAGAGCCCTTCAGATCCTGCCGATTTCCGATTCTCTTCCAAACAACTTATCTGTTACACTGTGATTATTTTCCTGATTAAATGAACCCAAACAAGCTGTTTTTGCAGCAGATGAAAATTAAAATGTTTTAGAAGGAATGAAATCATAGAGAACAAGATTATCGTAGGAGTGTCACACACATCAAATATTCCCAGGACCAATTGTGAGAGAATGCCTCATCATGAGAAGTCAAAGCTATGCATTCTCACTTCCATGATTACATTTGTATAAGGTCAGTATCAGCCGTTGGGCTCGTGGCCAAAGAAAATCTGATGGAATTTAAGTTTATCAACGCAAAATGTACTAAGTTACACAAATGGCTTTGTGAGGCGGGTGCTGGGCGATGAGTAAATCAGAGGCTATATTGCTGTAGGCCTGTAAGACCACCCTGGCTTTCAAGCTCCTAAAGCCTACCCACAGGCCAGAAAACAAGCAAGCCGCCCGACCGCTGAACTCCCCTATTTCTTACTAGAACAAAACGTTTAAAAAAGCAGCCCTGAACCAGAAAAACAAGCAGCCTGATCTGCACACTCAGGCCGCTACCAACAAATGCGTAGGAAGACAAACTGTCCTGTGGGGAGGTGACTGTGCGTGATTTTAATTCATGAATGATACCAGATCTAAGGTATTACTGTTTTTATTTTCTCTTTTATTGATTTTAACATATTTTGTAGATGAAAAAGAATAATGGGACGGGTGACTCAGTAGTCATTTATTGTAATAAAGACAATAAGTAAGCACTTTAATTTAGCTTGTGGATAATATAATGGATAATATAATCTTTCTTTTTTACAACCAAAAGCTGTGATGCTGTAAATTATTGTCTTTATTGTTGATTATTGCAGTTAGGTTAACAACACCATTCTTTGTCCTTTAAATTAGCTATGTTATTCTTGTAATAAACCAAACTAAATTCAGTTTGCATGTAACAAGCTCTCACTGAATATCACAGATCAATGCTGAAGTTTCAGTTTCAGTAGCAATTATTTACAGTATTATTAGTATTGTAATTGTTGTTATTTATTTCTTCATTAGCATTTGATTCTATGATATTATTATACAATTCTATAGAATGTTGATGTTTAATGAACAATGAAAGTGGTAAAAAATAATTATGTTTGTTTTTAAAATCTGACATTTTATATAACAGTTACATACAGTATGTGTCAGTAGTCGTTCAGATGGAATGTAGCACAAACATGTGTTTTATATCTAGCAATTTGATTCTCCAGTTACAGAAACAGAGCCGCGGTCTCTCCCTGCTTTATATTTTGAACATTCATCCACGTACACCAGAGGATATCTTATCTCTCTCTTTTGGATTAGAGACAATTATTTGCTGTATGTACTTGTTGAAATGAAACCAAAAACACTATGCTTCAGCTGAGTAGCTTGCAATTACATAACAGAACGTGTGTGTGTATGCACTCATGTGTCTGTGTTCTTGTTTGTGCCCTGTATCAGTTTCAGTGTGTGTATTTGTGTGTGAGAGCACATAATGGTGCTTTACAGTATAAAGGAGTCCTGCTGGAATAGAGAGAACTATTGAAAATGTTATGGTTGGTGATTTGGACTCTAGAAGTCATAAGACAGCAGAAAGGAGATGCGGATCATTAGCGGTTTTTACTCTGACAAAGCCAACACTACTGAACATCAGGTAGTCACACAGTAAAGAACCCTTGATTGGTCTTTCATTTCAAATCTTCCACAAGTCAAAATAAATGTATTTGTACAAGATAAGAATGTCAAAAATATAAAATATATTTAAAATAAAGCGTGACCAGTTAAATGTAATTTTGCTGTTGCATTTTATGTCAAATGAAACTTAAGTAAATAAAAGTAATGTTTATGTGTTTGAATAACCAACATACAGTATAGTGTGATTTCTACATAATTAACATAAAACTTTTGCACCAGTGTGTTTAAAATATTCATTGTAAATCAGTGCAAACCTTTGCTATTTTCTCTCTGGTGACCCTATTGTCAAGCCTATAGATAGATATAATTATTATTAACATTAACAATTTGCATTGATAATTTAAAAAAAGTTGTACTGTTTTGTAAAGGCCAGAACAGGAGGGGAAGTCTAAATTCCGATTCACTTAATGCAAAAATAAGAAAAACTGTTTTGTACATATGCCTCTTAAACCCTGTTTATACAGGGCATTTTCGTAATATACAGCACATTCACAGTTCCCATGGCAACCAGGTGTTGTAACAAAAATACAGGTGTAGAGACCTGGGAGAGCTCACAAAAGTCCTTGGAGGTGTCCTTTACATATGTTAAATGTCTCGAACTGTGATTGAATATGCCAGCCCCACGCTGACCACCTCCCATGGGTAAAACTGGTAAACAGGCGTTGGGCGAAAACTGAGAGGATGAAGTAATTTCCTACTCATGTGGGCTATGAAGTCTGGCAAGTGTGTGGCACTATACCTCCACAGCATTTCTGGAGACAATGATGTCATAGCTGTTACCTCAGCCCTACAAGCTAAGTGTTGTAAAGTACCAGTGAGGCCACAGGCAGGTGACTCTTAGCATCACATAGTGGCCCCGGCTGGGCTGTAATATTACCCTGACTTTTCATAAATACTTTCCCTCCAGACTCGTATTTCTAAGATTGAGACAATTATGTGCTTAAAGTTAAAGTTGTGCTGTATGGAGTCTCTTAATCTTCATGCTGTGCCACAGTCTGTTTGTGAGTGCTAATTGCAGCTCATAATAAACGTTACTGCATGTTTAAGGTGTTAAGTAGTATGTCCAGATTACTGTTGATACATTTGAAATCAACATTTACATTTGAAAATGTTTCCACCCACACTAGCATTTTCAGAAAGTTTACAAAAAAGATTACTGGCCACACTGAGTCACCAAAACAACAAAAACACTCTTCCTGTTCTCCCTCTTTTAGTTTAACGGTGGATTACAAACTTACCGCCACTACTTGATTCGGAACGTGCTTGACGGATAGACTGACATGAACAGATGGTCTTGGTCTTGATAAAAAAAGCTCCACTGCTACTCTTTTTTGGAAAGAGTTATCAAAATTTGACACTGTCAGGTGTCAAAGACACCTCATTGCGCTCATTGTGTGTCAGTAGCCACATTTAATGAGCTCTAAAACAGAGTGAGGCATAGGGGCACATGTAGGGCCTCACAAGAAAATTGTTTGTGTGAGCAATAGAAAACAGTGTTAGTAGACCTGAATTGGAAAAATACTTAATGAATAAGTCAGGTTTTGTTCTTATCTTTGTGGTTTTGGCCATTATTTTGATTGGTGATAACATTGTACTCACCAAGTTAGAGACAATCATATCAAATGTACCTGGAAAAGAAGACAGAGGTGAATGATACAATTATTACTCAAATATCCATCACGATTTACAGGCTGATTTCCTGGTTCAACTTGGACTGTTTGTGTGCACTCAGTGTTTCTGTGCAATGAGAAACTATGATCACTATTTCCTTTAACCTCCAAATAGGGTTCACATAATCAGTTTTTCTTGCCTCTTCAAATTCCATTGTAGCAAAGTTGCCATGTTCTTTGCAATTACATTGGTGAGTACAGTGTCATTATGAGATGACTATGAAACTATGAAAGTAAGGCAAAGCTTGTAATCCAACGCATTTCCATCTTTGTATGTCAATGTCGTAAATTGTCCATTGAGACTTTCATTACTTTAACAAAACTCCATGTTTAAGTGCCGACATTAGAAATGGTCTACTCTGCAATGCATGCACAGGCGTGACTCCTCTCAAAATCCCACAATAAGCTGAGTTATCAGGCTGGCCTCATCCAGGCTGGTCTGCTATTGCCATTATTTACAGTGGCTCCACTCTGCTTGAAGGGTGCAAAGTGCTTCTAATAAACGGTTTAGGGTTTCCTCATCTGCTCACTGCTTGCCAGCCACTTTACAAAAGACTATCTGAGTACTGACAGTAAACATGGGGAGCTGAACACTTCCCCAAGCAATAGCTGTGCGTTGGGTGGAGGTGAGGAGGCGAAAAATGGCCCTATGAAACAGATGCATATACGTAAAGAGAGAGACAGACACAGGGTGTAAATAACAGGCAAGCCATGGCATCCACGAGTGAAACAAGAGAACTATTAGGCCTTGTTGAAAGAGCCCTTGTGTGGAGACAAGCCAGGCGATAATATTTCACAGGTAAAGAAATGTCCACATGATGATAACACCCACTAGCATAGAGGATGAGTGGGGGATGAGTGAGAGGTCCCCGGACCTCAGTGGGGGGGGGGGGGGGGGGGGGGGGGGGGGGGGGGGGGGGGGGGGGGGGGGGGGGGGGGGGGGGGGGGGGGGGGGGGGGGGGGGGGGGGGGGG
>JAVQJL010002239.1:0-12819 GCA_036024295.1 Nannoperca obscura
CATCTGCATAGCAATGAAAATTTATAGAGTGCTTCCTGATAATATTGCCTAAAGGAAGCATATATAAGGTGAATAGAATTGGTCCAAGCACAGAACCTTGTGGAACACCGTGACTAACTTTGGTGTGCATAAAGGATTCATCATTAACGTGTACAAACTGATATCGATCTGATAAATAGGATTTAAACCAGCTTAGTGCGGTGCCTTTAATGCCAATCAAATGTTCCAGTCTCTGTAGTAGAATGTGATGATCAATGGTATCGAATGTGGCACTAAGATCTAATAGGACGAGTACAGAGACAAGTCCTTTGTCTGATGCAATTAGAAGGTAATTTGTAACTTTCACCAGTGCTGTCTCTGTGCTATGATGCAGTCTGAATCCTTCAAAGAGTCAAAGAGACAGAGAGCGTGTTTTTTTCTAGTCTTTCCAAAATTATATTCAAATAAAACATGAATCAAACAGCATGTCCACCTCATACTAAATCCAGTAAGACCAGAGAGTACATGTAGTTGAAAACTGCTGCTACTGCTCAGCAGTTGCTGGAAGTTTGATATTTTGCTTGCATGTCTAATAATGCCCACCCCACACAAATAACTCTGGGAATGGTCTCTTGATGCAAAGTAAAAGACCCATCTTTAATGACCAACCTTGGGATAAAAGTCGAGCAGTGACAGGAATTGGGATTTTCAGTTCTGTATGGAAGTGAATTATACCTTTAAGTTCCAATGGATAAAAGTGTATTTAAACACTCCAGAATTCCTTTTAGGCATTTTACAAAAAAGGGAAAAAGGGATTAAATCTATATAATATACTATGATGGAACGAAATCCATTGCATTATGCTTTGGGCACAATTTCTCCCCACAAAGTTACAGAATAATTAAAGAAGACATCATTATATATAGAAATCTCATTTATCTTATAAAACTTATACTTGTAAAATGATAATGCTCAAATCCTTAGTTAGGGGGATTTCTTATAGCTAAAACCTGATATATTACATATGAAGAATTTTCAGTTGAAGTTTTATATTTTTGCTATAAACTGAGACTTTTGAGGTTTGAGATCATAAAACAAGAGATCAGAATGTTATGTGGTTCCAGAAGCCCAAGCCATGATAACACCTCCACGGTGCTTCAGAGATGAGCTAGTGTGGTGTGGATCATGTGCAGATCATTCCTTTCTCCACACTTTGCTAAAGGGTTATGTTGGTCTTATTCGTCCATAAAACTTTGGTTCTGAACTCTTCTGGCTAATCTGGCCTACTGAATCTTGCTACTGATGAGAGGTTTGGATCATCTGGTGTAGCCCCAGCTAGAATTTAATATTATTATTACTCTACATTCTGAGAATATCACCATGCAATGTTCTTCTTAAAGGTTGGATAACGTTCTCTAAAAACTAAAACTAAAAATATTTTTGATAACATTCTCAGAAGATTATGCTCTAACATTCTTCAAACATTTTGGTTAATGTGCTTTAGGACAACACGGTGGTGCAGTGGTTAGCACTGTCACCTGACAGCTAGCGGGTTCTTGGTTTGAAACCCACTGGTCGGCTGGGGCCCCTGTGTGTCAAGTTTGCATGTTGCACGTGGGCGTACTCCGGCTTCCTCCCACCATCTGAAGGCATTCAGGTTAAGTTAATTCAAGATTACAAATTGTGACTGTTCTTAGAGATTTATTAATAAAATGTCCAAAAGAATCTGCAACTTGATTATTATGTGGTGGTAATTGCTGCTAAACACTGAATCATACAATTTTAGTGTCAGTGTTTCAAATGATGTGAGTGTTAAAAGATAAACAGTAATGGACTATTGATCAGTCTCACCACATAATTCAAATGTATGTCAATCAATACATTGCAGCTCATCATACTTTTCATTAACTGACGTGCAGTGTCTTAATGAGCTATTAATGGACAGTCTGGATCCGGTGGACTATCCTCAGAGACATGTAGGTCGAGCAGTCAGCAACCACATTCTACCTCCTCAATACACACTTTTACTTGATGGACTGGTGGCTGCTTGGTTCAAGATAGCGGAAGATCTCCTTGAACTCTTTTTGTGGCAGAAGTCACTTCTCTGAAAAATTAACACATTTAATCATTTGATCAAATGGCCAGTCCAGTGCTGTCTCATCTTTATCTGTATCAACCCTCACAGACATGATGATATTCATGTCACCATTACAGGGAATAATGTGGAAAAGGCATGAGAGCAGAGTTTCTCCCACATCCAAAACTGAGCTCTGTCCAGTTACATTTGATAAAGAGTCCAAAAAGCTTTCACTACCAAGTCAAGACAAACAAGGACAAACTAAGTCCTCATCCACAATTACAAGTCAGCTAACGTAATGTTTTGTAGTTTATGTCTCTTCACAGACTTTGACACAAGGACCGATGTTTAAGCCTAAGTACTGTTCATGGTGAGCCAGTCGGGATGGTTTCTATTTGTGTTCGATCAGTGAAATTCGGTTGTGGCTTTGTGATGTTCGCTTTCCCTCACAAATGCAACAAACTATATGTGAATATACAGTATGTTGTATTTTGAGAATAGTTCTATCTACAGAAAATACTATCTACATCAGAAAACAATACAATTGTCATTTTGTGACTTGTCTAAACTATGGATGCTTCTCAAGAGAAATTCAATTCAATTCAATTCAATTTTATTTATATAACGCCATATCATAACAAAGTTATCTCAGGGCACTCAATCACATGGAGCCGGTCGAGACCAATTTCCACACACACAAAGACACAACGTTCCCACCATGAAATGACCCACTTGTGGATCTTTGTAGAGACTATGTTGCTGAAATGTTCATTAAAGCAATCTTTAGACCTTTTTATTTTACTAAATCACCTTTGAAAGTATTCTAGTGCCATATATTTGTGTTTGAATAATACAATTTGGTTAGTTTATCTTAATCTTAACTCAGCATCTGGACATCTGACACTCTTCATCAGCAGGGCCAGTTTTCTCAGTTGTCATGGAGATAATTCAGTTGGAGAGAGATGGTAACTCCTGTCTCTGTTCAAAGATGGTCTCTGGTGTCAGATGTGAATGTCCTCCTTGATCTTTCTCCGGTCGTCCACTGACTCCGGCTTGATGACCATTGACCTCTTCCCAGTGAATGCTGGGAACATGTGGGAGAAGTTCGAGTTCAAGTTCACGTTTTCTTTATTGTCAATTCTGCAGCATGTACAGGACATACAGAGGATTGCAATATCGTTACTCTCAATCCCTCAGTGCAAAAACCACAGAATACACAACTGATATAACCATCACAAAAACATACCAATACAGTCACTCAAAGAACATACAACAAACGAACCTGGCACAAAGACCCGGCATAAAGAGACATACAGTGTCTGTCATTGTGTAGTGCAAGAGTAAGTAAAGAGCAGGGAGAGAGTTTAGCATCCTGACAGTCTGGTGAAGGAAGCTGTCCTTCAGTGTGCTGGTCCTGGCTCGCAGGCTCTGCAGTCTCCTTCCTGATGGCAGCAGGCTGAAGAGGCTCTGTGATGGGTGGGAGGGGTCCGTTACGATGCAGATGGCTTTTCGGGAGAGGCGTGTGCTGTAAATGTCTTGGAGGGAGGGAAGAGAGGATCTTCTCAGCTGCCCTCACAATGCGCTGGAGGTGCTCTGTCTGCTCAATAGCAAGTCAGCCGCTCGAGCTGGATGGCGTGATCCGCGACGGTTGGCCAGCACGATGGTTGGGATGGCCGGCTTATGAGGGCTAGCCACTAGCCTAGCTCGGATACCTCCGCGCGTACTCCACTTCTGCTTCCTCTCACACCGCTTGTGTTGCCTCCACTGTGGGCGAGGTGCAGGACTGGGGGTCGGTGATTAGAACCTCTCGACTGAATGTTCGCTTCATGACAGGAAGACTTGCCGATAACGTACAAGAACACCCAGACTGATGTACGAAAAACACAGAAAAAACACAGAAACACCGTTTGGTAGGGAGAGAGAGAAGCCGCAGCATGTCCACACGCCGCCATGGTAACAACACAAGACGTTTGCCTTCAGGGACAGGAACCCTTCTAACAGTTGGTTAATGTTGTGAAACGGTTGCAGTTTAATTAGGTTTAGACACAAAATCTATTTAGTTAGGTTTAGAATAGGTTAGGTTAAAATATTAAGTGAATGACTTTGGGTTTCACACGGGACGCCAGCAGGAGTTTACTGGGTAAAAGTCTGGTGCTTGTAGCATTCACCCGGACTTTGTTGTTGCTCTTTATACTACCTAACCTGACTTCCTAAAGACTTTCTGGCAGAAAGCCCTGAAGGCAGACTTCTCCTTTGTGCCTCTTGTCCAGGGTCTTTGCTGTTTCACTGATGTAGTGTTCACAAAGCTGTCACATATGATGTCATGATGATATCATACTCGTAAGTGCTGACTACTTGTGACTTGAAGACTCTGGGGGGAGGGGCCAGGAGAGTGTGATTGGTGTATAATCTGCATACTAATGAGAGAACGTCACTCTTCACTGTTCTTGAACCAGCCGTCCTCTCGTCTGCTCAGAAGTCTCTGGCATCTCCGCAAACATACAGCCATCAACTCCACAAGTTCACCGGGAATTCTTGAACAGCGTCTGTATCTCTGCCGCTGTTTGCTCACACTGTTAACTTTTAACTGACATTATGTTAGTCTGGCAGAGGTCCACTGGAACGAGCGCTAACATTAGCTTACGTCATGGTTGTACATGACAAACAGCAGCAGAGACAAACGCACTGAGCTGCAGTTTGAGAGTTCAAGAGCAGTGAGACCAACCATAAACACAGAGGCTTTAAGTTTAGGAATGTAAAAAATGCAGTAATTAAAATCTCTTTTCGTTTTGTGAGTCTAATCCAAACAAACCAATAGTAGCACGTAACACTTGTTTCAGTAATTTGATGGGGGGGAAATGAACCCACTGTTTCTGCCGCTGTTCTAATGAAGAAAGAAAGTTTTACACAGACCAGTATCAGTTTTATTTAATGCAGTTTCGGTTTTAATATCCTTCCAGGACTCTCTCCTCCTCCTCCTCCTCCTCCTCCTCCTCCTCCTCCTCCTCCTCCTCCTCCTCCTCTCCTCTCCTCTCAGGTTGTTCTTAGAAAGCTTTTCCATGATTGCTATTACACAGCATGCCATGTCGAGTGCTGTATTCTGTATTCCACTGTTCTTTTGTGTCTCGTCCATGGCTGTTCCTACTGCTCTGTATCTCTTATCCAACACAGCAGAGAGCAGCACACACACACACACACACACACCACACATTGTGTGCTGTACATAGTAACTACAAGTAGGTTTTTTTTGAGTGTTTGTTATATGAGGCCGACGTTCCAGATAATGTGACATTAAACACACCAACATTGCTTCTTGATTTCAGTAGCCTACAGTGCAAGTGTGTGTTTGCACAACACATTTTGAAGTGTGTGTGTGTGTGTGTGTGTGTGTGTGTGTGTGTGTTTGAAAGAAGTTCATGACTAATAAATGATACAATGTACGTGACATCTGCATAATGTATCATGGGTGTTCCCATACACCTTGCCACATTAGCTTTGTGGCTGTTACTGTAAGTAACAGTTTGAATGAGGCTTCTACCTGAACTGATTGGTGTATCTGTCATTTCATATCACATCAATAGCCCTGTTCCTTTTCAGCTAAATGAGCTCTCATGCTTCCTTCTGTGTTGTTATGTAATCTAGTGTTTCATTTCCTTTTCAACCATTGTAGAAAGGAAATTTCTGCCTTGTGAGGACATTTTGGTCAGTCCTTACTGTTTCAAAGCACCGTTCAAAGTAAATACGTTGTTTTAAGGTTAAGGTTACTATTAGGTTTAATTTACAGTTCAGGTCAGGGTTAGGCATTTGTAATAGTTATGATTAGGGTTAAGTCAGCGACGTCCTCACTAGTAGAAAATGTTTGGGTGTGAAAGGTCAATCTGCCTCTTGCATTATTCACAGTCTTCCCTCAGAGCAAGAGAGGGACAGAGATAATAGTTCAAAAAATGGAGCTGGTGGGTGGGGTCACAGGGGATGATGTCAGGACTGTCCCATTCTCTCTCAAATGGCTAATGGAACACATTTAGGTCATTGGCCAGATGCAAGTCGTTAATGGAGTGAAGGGGTATAGTTGTTGCCTGAGACCCTTCCAGACAGAAAATGAGTCTTGCTGAGAAATGCTGTTGGAGTCTCTCAGAGTACAGTTGTTTAGCCTCTCACACCACCTCGCTGAAGCTGCATTTGAACACTCTGTCTCTGTCCCCACTCTTCTTGTGCTGTCTAGCCATGTGAGCTTAGCTGTGCACCAGGGTTTGTTGTTGTTATGATGGTCCACAGAAGTTCTTACAGAAGCTAGGGTAGGGCGTCACAGCCTCTGTGTACTCATTCAGACTTTACTCTCATAAAGAATACTAAAGAATCTGTGTAACTCTGGCAACAATCACTGTAAAGAAAAACAGTGTTGTCTTCAATTGTTGCCAGAGTTGTGTAACTCTGGCAACAATCACTGTAAAGAAAAACAGTGTTGTCTTCAAATATGCAATGTTTACACGTTGCATATTTGAAGACAGCATTGGCTGCACTTTTTATTGGAGAGTAGACAGTAAAGAGATGACAGGAAATGACGGAAGAGAGAGAGATTAGGCTTAACATACAACAAAGGCCCCTGGCTCGAGTGGAACCATGGGCGTTGGGTTTCATGGTGAGCACCCAGGTGCCCTGACCCATTTCTTAAAGCATGAGGTCTTCAGTAGGAACCGGTGAGCATGATGCCACAGACAGGTTTGGGAAGACAGAAAGTACTGTGTCAATATCACAGTATGAGCAGTACATACATAGATATCGAAATTGCAGTTTCCTCATGTCCCAGCAGTGCAAAATAAATAAATAGAATATGTAAAAAACAAAACACAGTGCTATATACAACAGCAGGCCTGTATATAAACATCTGACTCAGGATTTTACTTGGAATGACAGTGAGCACTGTTTTCTTCCTGAGGAACATGAAATAGTTCATCAGTGGAGTGCTGGTAGCTCAGTGAGTGGACAAATGGTCCAGTGCCATAAATGTCCTATCACATAGATAAAACCAGGTCTAAAATCATCTGGGATTCAATCAAGGATGAAATAACTGCTTGATAAAATGCACATCATCTGAATAACCACATATGCTTGCCCAAACACTTGTATTGGCAGGGAATATGTACTGTATGTGAAATGTAGCATTGAAATGGCAATACTTGTACTACTGATAGTGATGGCCTCGCTTGAAGGGTGAATATGAGGTGGAATGACCTGACTTTTCTTTTTAGTGGATGTGAGTGAAAGGCAGAACTGGGACACCTTCAGTTACAGTGTGAATGTAGCCTGAGTGGCAGGTTAATAAGCCTCATCTGTATTTGTAGACTTACAAAGACCAGCGCATGCACGCGCGCACACACACACACACACACACAGTGAGAAATGTGTCCATCTGCCCATGTACAGGCTGCAGCTTTAATGCCCTCAGCCCAGATTTAATTTTCAAATTCTTTATTGACAATGGAACTTCATTTCACGGCCCATTAGCCTACTGCTAAATGGCTGCCATGTATTGGTGATATTTCAGAGATAGAGGGAGAAAGAATGGAAGTGAATGAGGGAGACTGACAGAGAGAGACACATAGAAATGTAGGCCACAGGCAGACTAAAAAGTGATAATGAATTCATTTCATTAAATGAGCTCTTGCCTGAGGTCTGGAGAGATACAGTTGGAGCTGCAGTGTGTGTGATGCAGTATGTTCTAATGAAACTGCATGGCAGAACTATTATTTTAACTTTGTAGCAGAGGATCTACTTTGGTTCTAAACAAAGAAAGTAGATATGTACCATCCTTTAATGTTTATTATAGACAAAAGTGTTACAAATTTAAGCCATGCTTCATCTGCAAATCAGGATTTGAGAGATTTGTAAGTACTGTACAAGTTTGATGAGCATCCTGATTTTGTGCGCACTCAGTTTCATATCTGCTTTCACTGTTTCCTCCAGCAGTTAGCTTTAAATTGGTACGGTAAGGTTATGTTAAATTAGGTTAGGTTAAGCTAAAGAGCAACTTAACAGCAGCGGAGAATCTTGTTTTTGCTGCCCTCCAGTGGTTGAACTAGAAGAAGTGTATTCCAGGGTGTGTCAGTACACTGTCACATCATTTTTGAGAGTGTTTACAGATACAACAGAACACACCACTGACCACACCCATCTACAGACATTTAACCAGAGAGGGCTGTGAAACACTGCTTTTCAGACTGGTGTTAAGAATTTTTAAATTGCTAATGCTTTTATTAGATAGCTGATAGTAGAGATATGATCTAAATGATCTCATCTGAACCAGCATTGCAGTTTGTGGTCGACGCATTAATGCCTAGGCCACCAGTGTGTTCTGCACTAGCTTGGCCAAGGAGTAATCTATTAACAAGGTGCTTATCAAAAAATGTTTGGATAACCTTCATCAAAAAACATAACGTCCAACACTTTCCAGGAGTTTGCTCTACTCTTTATCTGTTCGTGTAATGTTTTATCCTGCCTGTTTGATGTTGAAGCATGACATTTTCTTCCATTTTCACCAGGTATTTCCACACCATCTACCTGGGCGTGCGGAGTCGTCAGAGTGCTGAGACAGAGCGCTGGCGTTACTACTGGAGGATGGTCTATGAGTTTGCAGATGTGAGCATGCTGCATCTACTGGCCACCTTTCTGGAGAGCGCTCCACAACTGGTGCTGCAGCTGTGCATCATCATACAGACACATAAGCTCCAGGCTGTGCAAGGTAACACACACACACAGAGACATTTGTCTTTTTATACTTGGAAAGCATTAACATAATGCTTAACCTTAACCAGCACAACTAAATGTCTGACCCTAAACCCTACCCCCGCCTAAACTTAAACCTAAGACCTGAACCTTAAAATGAGTCTTAATCATTCCTTCTAATAGCAACGTGAAAGATGGCCAACTGAAAGTAATGTTAACGTTTCATCCACAGCAAGTGATAATATTACATTTCCTCACCATTTTAATAAATGTTGGTGTGTTTTTATAGCTTGTCCATGTTCTTTGTTGTGACTTCTTGTCTAACTCTCAGTGGATTGTAGATGAATTTAGTCCATAAATCTGTTCCTTCCAAGAACCTGGAAGGTCAAATAACATTACTGACTAAGACATAATGTTACTGAATACAAGATGCCACTTATTAACAGCAGTGCAACAGGTCAAGAAGCTAAATCAACTTCTGAACAAGAGATATTTTGGGTGGAAACCGATTTACTAAAAAGGAGCTATAATAATAATTGAAACTAATTAGTTTATTTGCCCATTTGTCCGTCTCTCACATATTTCTACCAACTGTCTACCAAAGGTCTTTTCCTGTACGCCCTGTGAAGCCATTTGTTTGGCAATAAAGTTTTTCCAAACCCGAACTTCTCGACTATTTCAAGGAACCACCATAATTTTATAACAAACTGAAATGTAAGTTGTAGCCCCTTCATGCTACACACACAAAAAACTTGTATACAAATATTTAAATTTAGAATAAAATAAAATTATAGAACAATTTATTGTGGTGGAAATCTGGAAAATGAAACCTTCTGAAACAACAAAGTATTTTGAGTATTTATTAAGCTTTCTGCTCAGAGAGGACCGTCTGCTGTACACGCAAAGAGTGTCTGACAACAGAGGGCACTGAGGGCTCTGGTTGCCTCCCATTTAAGCATGGAAAGCAAAGACATTAACATTTACTACCCCATGTGGTTTCTTTTGAAGTAGACATCCTGATAAGCCACCAGATACATGACACTTCACAATATATTGACCATATACCTTAGCTTAATTAAGGTTTACGATGCTCACAGGAAACACAGACCTGACAAAGGAATTATCTTGTCCTTTAGGTCTGGTCACAATCAGGAAGGCAGTTTGAGTTCCAACACGTGTGATTTTTCCCCCCACAGTAGTAACTAACACTTTTTTACATTGTGCATGCTGAACACATCATGCATCACTTCATTTAAAGGGATTTGCCGAAATGAAGGCAGACATCAGCAGAGAATAAGATGAGCATGTTGTGATGTTTTAGAGGCAGATGTGAAGTAAATTACATGGTCTGTGTGACGATATGCTAATTCAAATTATCCTCCGCCTGCCTGCTGTGAGGAATACAATCATATTCGACACGCATGTGAATGAATCACAGATCACACACACACACACACACACTTGCCCAGCTACACTCACTACACATTCAGAAAAATGTTCACTGAATGCACAAGCAAGCTACAACACCTGATGCACTTGTGTTATTCTATTACGAGTAATCTGAATAACAAAAAGAACCATTACACTTTGTCACACCTCAACAACCTTTTTTGTAAACATGGCCAGGGGTGCTGCACAATGTGAGTTTGAAGTTGAACTTGGTTTAAGGGAACCTTCAGATCAGGAACACTGCTGTGGTGCAGTGTGAATCCAAACCCTTCTCAAATCTATTTAGACTACGCTCTCAATATTTGTAAGTTAATCAAGATATTAATAACTAAAAGTCATTGTAGTTGAGATTACATATCAGCTTTTGGAAGAAGGCAGAAATACAACAGTTCTGAGTGGCAGCCTAATTAGTCATTAATGGGTTCCATAACGACCTGCTGCTAGAACCTGAAAATGAGATGATTTAGATGTGAGAGAATTTAACTACTGAAACTGCCATCAAGAGGCTCACAACTGGCGCCTGGCGTTAGAAAGTGACACGCAATCTGGTGCAGGTGCCAATTTGTTTCAGTTCATTTAGGCTGGCGTGGAAGTTGTCAGTCAAACTCGGACCACACCAAACACAGTTCCACTTCCGAGCAAACTCTGGTCCAGTAAAACAGAGTTTGTCCTGATATTTCTGCCTGTGTCTTACCAGCTGCACCTTTAAAGCTCAGTGCTACAGGACTTACTGTCAGTCACTGAAATCAACTTTCTTCAGCTTTCCCCCGTGGGTCCATTGATATAAATAATATGAGTTACATGTCGGCTCCTATGACTTGGTATTTACAGCTCTTGGTTTGTTTGTAATAAGTCAGTGTGACCATGAAACAAACCAGAAGAACAACAGTGTACCATTTCTTTTTTGGTCCAGTGAACCAAACTACAAATGTCAAAGTCTGGGCTGTAAATAAAAGTCAGATGGAATCACAAGCATCTTGTTCACATGCAGGTATCATACCTGTTCTTCATCCTGCCGTCCACATAGAGGAGGGAGTCCAAACTAAATCTACTCCAGTCCTTGTAGCTTTAGCTGAGTTTGATGGACCTGTGCCCTCTGTGTTATTGTTTATCGTCTCTGGTGTTTATACCTGATTAGGAGACATAAAAGACTGACCAATGGTGGTTGGAGACACCCAACTTGAAAAGAGTTATGGTCACCTGGTCTGTCAAACTAAAAGAGTAAACACTTCAGAGTTGTACTGAACCACTGCACAGATCTTAATGGAGGGTTCCAAATCAATAACTGCACAGAAATATTAGCATTCATATATTGTATTGTTGCAGTCATTGAAAGAACAAAGTCGTGGTAGTTGAAGGATACTGACATTATTGGCTATTGGCTAATATTTGCATAGATCATATTAGTATGGTAATACTGTATAGATACCTGGTTTACTGTAAGCTACAATGAACAGTCAATTTCTGCAGCAGGGCAAACCTTTGGAAGCACAGGGACTTAAACATCTGGAAAAATCAGTTCCAACAACCTGCTCCTTTTAAACAATCAGGGTGCAGTATTTCTAATGGTCTCTAAATGCTGGCTACAAGAAAAGTGCATTATCTCCACTGAGGTCAAACAGAAAAGCCCAGACTTTGCTCTGGAATATACAGTCAGTACCTCTTTTCCACTAGCAGCTAATAGCTAACCTTCAGCTCATCTTGTCATCACAACTTCTCTTATGGAAATACGAGTCATATCTTTTCTCTGCTTCTACCTCTCTCTTCCTCTTTAAACTCCTGTGTGTTCCGCTCTCACACTGCAGTTGGAGTTCTGTAACAGAGCTGTCACCCACTGCAGCACTCACTGCTCTGATATCAGAGTGACAGCTAAATGGCTGCAAAGTAAATATGAATGTTGATATCATTTCTTGTTTTATAGTGGTTGTTGCCCGTGTGTATGTGTGTATGCATGATGCCTGGAGGGGAAGGTTGTGTTGCATGTGAGTAGGAAATTACAGTACCATGGCAAATAAATTTGAAGGCGTAGATGCCTTCAGGTAAGGTTTTTTCTTATTGCTTTAAATGTGTCTCCCCTGATGTGTTTAATAGATTTACTTACTTTGAGTATGTTTCCATTAGCATATCTACGCTGTATGGAAGTTCAGGGCTTCCAATGTTAAAATATAATATTTGAATCCAGTTCAAATTTTGTTTTCCATTTATGTGCATGATCAAATTAAAGTAGCACTATCATTTTTTTGGCCGCTTGGTGGAAGAACTCCACAACATGTGAACTTGAGATATTTTGGCCTTCTAAAATTTTTATGTTAACAAACAGTTTCAGTTTATACATACATCCAGCAAATACAGAGCAACATTAGCATACTTTTGGAATATATTTGTGTCACTGTGATGAAGTCAAAGATTTCTTCTGTTAGCTCTCGTTTTGGTCTCCACCAACTCCTGGAAATATTTGTCTCTTTATCTTCAAAATGCTCCACTGTGTTCACCAGCGAGTCTCTAACTGTGTCTGTCTGCTGCTGAGCAGGTAGTGCACAGTGCCTTTATCAGAGCTTTTAGCTTAAACAGCTGCTGCTGTGGAAACGGTG
>JAVQJL010002244.1:0-5000 GCA_036024295.1 Nannoperca obscura
CAGATTTGTGGAGGTATAAATGTTCCTGGGGAATCTGTCCATAACTACATTTCATAGTTTCATGTGCCTGAACAGGGACTTGAACCCTGGACCCTCAGATTAAAAGTCTGATGCTCTACCGACTGAGCTACACAGGCTTCGAGAAGACAACCCTCTGTAGGAAGACATAGCCTAATGTAAACATCAAATGAGAGAATATCCTGGGTAAGAATGCTTTTCATCCAGTAGACTTCTGCAGACTTGGAGAATCTTGCCCAAGGAGTGCTGAAGCTGTTCTGGTGGAACAACTTACTAAAGGTTGTAAAACCAGTACCTGTGGGTAGTTGTTAGCTAACACAAGATAAACTGTTATAATTATATCATTAAAGTGGAGAAGTTATTCTTCCAACATGACAATATTAAGCACTACAGAATTAACAAACTATGAGCCTGAACAGGGACTTGAACCCTGGACCCTCAGATTAAAAGTCTGATGCTCTACCGACTGAGCTACACAGGCTTCGAGAAGACAACCCCCTGTAGGAAGACAGAGTCCGAGTCCAAACCCTGTCTAAACACGACCAAAAATGGTCCCACCCCCGCGTCCTTACTCTGTCTTGATGAGGATGTCCTTGTTTTTGGGGTCCAGCACACACTTGCAGATGAGCTCCTGGGTGACGGGGATGGCCACGTTGTTGGACACACACAGGTCTGACAGGTAGTCCAGAAACCTGCACACACACACACACACACACACACACACACAGAGTCAAAGACTAGAAACTTAACAACAACAACAACATACCCCCCCGACTCCGCCCTCGAAGGGTACCTTGGCTCTCGGTTCTTGCGGACCAGGCTGACGAAGGTCTCCACCTCGGTCTTGGTGATGTGTTTCTCCAGCAGCTTGCGGTTGTTGTGCAGCAGGGCGGTGATGGTGTCCTCAGCCAGGATGTCATAACCGATCTGACTCTGCATCACGCCGAAATGCTTCGCTATGTCCTCCTGCAGGCGGGGGGGGGGGACACCACCATCACTAGCTGTCTCTACCATGGTTATCTCAGCTGACCTCTGTCTTGGAGCTTTCAGCTTCTATCTGAGTTTGCTCACTTTTCATGGAACTGTACTTGTTCAAAGGGACTTTAAAGACTACTAGTAGAAGTAGTAGACTCTCGTCCACCAAACTCCGCCTGCTGATGAAGATCATGCGATACGAGTGAAAGCCCCAGAGCAGCTGTGCAGAAAGCCATGTGGAGTTTGTGGTTTTCCTCCTCACCTGGTTCTTGCGGTAGTCCTCCTGTGAGTGTCGCAGGACTCTGTAGCAGAGCCTGAACATGTACTGGTAGGGAGAGTTCTTCTGGTCCGCCAGCTCCTCCAGACACAGCAGGGGACCCTCGCCTCCCCCCCGGTCCTTAAAGGGGGCCTTCAGGATGCCAAAAATCTGCACACACAATGAAACACATCAGTCAGCGCGCAGTCGTTGACGTTCCTGCAGAACATGTTCCTGCTTTGTGTTGATGTGGACCTGCTTCAGGATGTTCTGCTCTCTCATCAGCTTCTGTCTCTCTCGGTTGGCTTTGGTCATTGTGACGTCCAGGACCGGCTGGCCGCTGTTGACCACGTCTGCCACGAAGAACACCACATCCTCCAGCAGCTTGATGGCGTACCTGACAAACCACAGACAGGAAGTCCTCCTCAAGGCTCATGATCACACGAATCTCTCGATGCTCAGAAACGTTTTATCATTATAATGATTTCTAAATGATTTCAAGGCCGTTTTCAATTTGAGAGAAAATGCAAAGAAAATCAATAAACAGAAGCTGAAGGACAAATAAACACACACGTACACACACACACACACACGCACACATACACGTACACACACGTACACACACACACGCGCGCGCGCGCGGTACCGGCGGTCGTTGGGGCTGATGAAGCCCTGCTTGAACTGCTCCACCACGGTTCCCAACATGGCGCTGGCGTCGTTGGCGAAGTCAAGGTCTCTGATCTCCATCACGGGAACGGAGACAATGGCGAACGCCTCCTTGTCCTCTTTGGTGGGACACGTTCCCAACTACAGGACGGGTCACATTAAAGCACAGCGTTAACGTCAGCTCGCTAGTCAGCCGCCGGACACATGTGGTGCGAGACTCACCATGAGCCTGATGGGTCTCTCCTCGTCGATGTCGATGGGGACGTTGGTGCTCTGGATCCAGGTGTTGGTGCACAGATGTCTCAGTCGCACGTACGAGTTTCTAAACAACACAACAAATCACTTGTTCAGCTTTATTTACACTCTTCTACACTTTTACAGTCCTTCATGGTTAATGGCATGCTCTATAATTCTTGGTATTACTTCCTGCACAAATATTTCACAATACAAGCCTTCAGAGAGATGTTTGTTTTTCGTATATTTATATTCTGACATGAACAGGATGTAATAAAGCTTTTGCCTGTTTATTACTGAAGTAATGAAGTAATATTAAAGTTTAAAAGTTTCCATCTTTTCTTCACATTTAAAAACATATCTGGACTCAAAGCCCCGTCACTCTCTGCAGTCTTTTACTGTGAAACTCACTGCAGGAAGTGAAAGGAACCGCAGAAACCTACCGCGGCACGAAGGAGTCGGTCTTCTGCAGCGTGGTCGGGTCGAGCTCGAACAGCGAGGCGATGTCGCTCCCGTGAGCCACGGCCACCAGCTTGTACTTGATCCTCTCGCCGTGGGAGCGCTTGTTGACACGCTTGTCCATCTGCACAGAGGTCAGAGGTCAGGGGTCAGAGGTCCGAGGTCAGGGGTCAGACTGAGGAGGTACACAGTAAAAGTGATAAACTCACCGAGGACGCCGGCTCTGCGTTGTCTCCTTTATATCCCGGGTTCTCCTACAACAACAACAACAACAACAACAACAACTGTTACATCCAAAGACAACAAGGTACAATATAAATGAAAGGATTCCAGTTTGTTACAAACTGGAACTCAGTGAACAAAATGTTAATATTACTCAAATAAATAACGGACAAAACTACAACAACAAGAGCGACAACAAAGCAATGAATCAGACAATATTCCTTTTAATTAAGAGTCTTTAAAAATACATCTGAACTAAAACAACTTCCCCGAAAATGTACATTCTGTTGAAAATAGAAATTATTATTATTTATTATTATTATTTATATATTATATTATTTAGCATGAGAGCTGAAACAATTAGCACATTAATCAATTAACCAATCGACAGGAAATTAATCTTTTTTTAAATAATCAATTAACCGCCCAGTGTCGCCATGGTTACCTCAGCAGCCAGGTAGTTGCCGGTGGCCAGGTGTTTGAAGCGGTACAGGCTGTTCCAGTGTCCTGCCCCCCCGCGGCACGGGTCATGATGGACAACCTGGAGGACCAATCAGCAAACACAACGTCAGCTCTGTGTGTGTGTGTGTGTGTGTGTGTGTTTGTGTGTGTGCATGTGCATGTGTGTGTGCGTCTGTGTCTCTGTGTGTGTGTGTGTGTGTGTGTGTGTGCGTGCGTGCACGTGTGTGTGTGTGTGTACCTCGACCTCCCACAGGGCGTTGGAGCTGGTGGCCGACGTGGCCGACTGCCTCAGCGTGGTCCGGAGGAACACGTGGTGTTTGCTCTTGTACTCGTCGCAGGTCAGAAACTTTTCCTGCTCGGCGTGAAACAAACGCACCACTTCCCCCTGAGAGAGGAGAGGACGTTAGTACTGTCTGTACTGTCTGTGCTGCAGTCTGTACTGCAGTCTGTACTGTCTGTATGGCAGTCTGTACTGTCTGTACTGCAGTCTGTACTGTCTGTATGGCAGTCTGTACTGTCTGTACTGTCTGTACTGTCTGTACTGTCTGTACTGCAGTATTGTCTCTACTGTCTGTACTGTCTGTACTGCAGTCTGTACTGTCTGTATGGCAGTCTGTACTGTCTGTACTGTCTGTACTGTCTGTACTGCAGTATTGTCTCTACTGTCTGTACTGTCTGTACTACAGTACTGTCTGTACTGTCTGTACTGCAGTATTGTCTCTACTGTCTGTACTGTCTGTTGTGTCTCAGTGAAGTCACTCACTCCTTTGAGCACTTCCTCTCTGTGGTCACTGAACATCATGAACAGGTTGATCTTCCAGCTGGTGTTGCAGTTCACCGAGTTCACCTGCAGAGGGAGGAAGAGGTGTTTACTGGGACGTTCTGATGCAGCACTGGCCCTCTTTAGGATCATCAGAACCAGGACCCCGATCAGTCCTGGCCTGTGTGTGTGTGTGTGTGTGTGTGTGTGTGTGTGTCTCACCTCCTTGCAGCCTGGATGGTCGGTCAGTTCGTAGTTTGAAGCGTGAAGCGGCTGACCGGCGTTCACCGGGTTCAGGATCACTTTATCTCCCACCACCACCTGCAACACACAGCACACGCTAAACACTCTCTGCTACAAGTACTGATGCTACTGCTGCTACTACAATCACTACTGACAGCTAGATCAGAAGCTAGCTAGTAGTAGCAATAGTATTTATTGGCAGTAGCAGCATCAAAGCTAGTGTTAGTAGCAGTAGTATTAGTAGTAGCAGTAGTAGCATTAGCAGTAGTAGCATTAGCAGCAGTAGTAGCAGTAGTAGCAGTAGTAGCATTAGCAGCAGTAGTAGCAGTAGTAGTAGCAGTAGTAGCATTAGCAGCAGTAGTAGCAGTAGTAGTAGCAGTAGTAGTAGTAGTAGTAGTAGTAGCAGTAGTAATAGCAGCAGTAGTAGCATTAGCAGCAGTAGTAGTAGCAGTAGCAGCAGCATTAGCATTAGCATTAGCAGTAGCAGTGTGTTTACATTGTCTCCATTGGCGCGGAGCTTCCAGAACGGCTGGATGAAGAACCAGGAGCCTTCGTTCCCCGTCCCGTCCAGAGTGACCCGCATGGCGTTCTTCTCCAGCAGAGCCGGCAGACGCTTGTTCACCGTCAGGTATTTATTACTCTTCATGTGGAGCAGCTGCGGACACACAACATGTCATGTTAGATACGACTGTTGTACATTTGTCT
>JAVQJL010002244.1:10000-14042 GCA_036024295.1 Nannoperca obscura
TGGGACGTCAGGTGCCTGGAAGTGACTGTGGGAAGCTGAAGCCTCGACATATTGATCGCTGCTTTTCATGGCCTTTGTTCAAATAACTAAACCCAGAAGAGAAACAAAGAATCATTGATCCCTGAAGACTTCACCATCCCGAAATGCTCTTAATATTTCCCCCCAAAATATCCCTGCAGTCCACGACTGTCCTCACTTGTTGGTACATACACACGTCCTCCCTTTGAAATATCCTGACGCAACAAGGACGTCCTAATGTCCTCACAAACATAGGAAGCTCCACACAAACACACGTCCCGGCTCGAGGGTCATTGAGTTAATTGCCCGTCCTGTAAAAGCCTCAGTGAGTAAACACTACATGTGGAGATATAGACCACGAGAGCAACGAGACCAACACAAAGAGCCCTCATCCAATAATAATCAGCCACCCTTAGTTACCGTTACTACACACGTCGAGATTAGCATGTTAGCGGTTTAAAAAGCTGTGCGGCAGATTTACCATCTTTGATTTCAGACAGAAAAAAACAGAAGCAGTTTTTATTTGCAGCATTTATAGCAAACCGGAAAATGTTGCTAATGTGTCGCTGTGGCTAGCTAGCAAGCGAGCTAATTAACGTTAGCGCCAAGAGTTGCATCTCTGCTATTTCTTTCTTGTACAGGAGGAAAGGTTTTTGCAGATGAGGTCTAACTGACGACTTTGGCAAAAGTCAAAGGCCTGAACTTGGTCTAACACGTCCTGCAGCCCCACACAAGATAACTCAGCCAGCTAACGACATGCTAACTCTTAGCCTGGCAAGTAACTAAATGTTATTACTTTAGGTAGTAAGCTAGTAGCCAGGCATGCTAACGTTAGCAGCTCATGTTGCTGGTTTTCTATCGTCACGTCTTTGTCTCTTTCTTTGTTTCCCTTGTTATTTTATATATATTAATATATATTATATAATATATATATAGATATATATAATATATCTATATATATTATAGTTTGTCTTCATTAAAAAATCACAATCTTTGCTTCCATTCTCCATTTTGTTCCTGTTTTTCTTCACCTTTTTTCTTTCACCTTCTTCATACGTCCCTCTCCTTCATGTCTTCCTGTCTTTCTTTCTTTCTTTAAATGTCAACACTTTGTAAAATGTTCTCCATCTTTTTATCTTGTGTTTGTATCTTTTAGTTTTTCTCGTCTCCTCTTCAGCTCCAGTCTGTCTGCACAGAATCCACCATCGCTAAAACAAGCGCAGCCGGTCTGTTGTCGAGTCTGCCAGGTGTGTCCCAGTTATGTCCCACGTGTGTCCCAGGTGTGTCCCAGGTATGTCCCAGGTGTGTCCCAGTTATGTCCCAGGTGTGTCCCAGGTGTGTCCCAGGTGTGTCCCAGGTATGTCCCAGGTGTGTCCCAGGTATGTCCCAGGTATGTCCCAGGTGTGTCCCAGGTGTGTCCCAGGTATGTCCCAGGCTGCTGATTGCTCGTCAGGTATGTTGACTCGGTGTGTTGCTGCCCTGTTTCTTACTGTTGAACCTGATTCACAGAAATCACACCAGGTCGTCAGCTGAGAACCCGTCTGACTTCTTCAACCTGTCGGCTTCTGTTTGCTCCGACCGGTTCGGACGCTTTGCTTCTTCCCGTCACTCCGGACTCTCGGCATGTTTTCACTTCATGTACAAACAGAAATACATGTTTAATTCATGATTCTTTAATGTTCTCAGAGCAGATTCCTCGTTTGTGGAAACGTTCTTGGGTAAAACTGCGTCCCGCTCTGACCATGTTTGGGTATTTCATCATTAATAATATAAGAATAATAACTCCCGTTGAGGTTTAACAGTGTCAGATATTAACTGTCACAACAAACTGAACGAATGATGGAAACTAGGTTTATAAAACTTTATTAGTAGTTGTAAGTTGTTGCTCTAAAGGTTTTGATCCTTGTGGACTCGCTGCTCCTCCTCCTGCAGGTTAAACACATTTGAATGTGGATTTGAGTATCTGAGCAGGTGTGAGCTCCTTCAGCTCCATCAGGTTCAGTTTCACGTCTGATCTGAGTCGTATGCACAGATAAACAACATGAATATCTGTTATTATTCAGTTAATCAGCCAGTCCTGGCATAAATAAAGCTTGTAAGGGTCCCGAGAGGAAGTTAAATCACTGGTTGACCTGCTCGTTCTAATCCAGTGTCACACCAGTTCAATTCAATTCAATTCAGTTTTATTTATATAGCGCCATATCATAACAAAGTTATCTCAGTTCAGTTTGAAAAGGTGGGAAAGATCTGAAAGTGCATCTCCACTAATCTCATGTTGTTCCTTCAACTCACAACGACTCAAACTCTCCTACGAAGCTCGTCTCCGGTCGTCCGTCAGAGACACGTGTTAGAATCCTGTGTGTGTTGGATTTGACTGTAGGGAAACCAGCGGGTTCCTCCGGTCACGCCTCACGCTCTGAATGTCGCCCGCCCTGCCTCTCTCACCTGGCAGGTAAAGAAACCCCCGCCCCGGGATCCGGCAGTAAAAACAACTAGAGAGCTGAAGGCGGCCTGTCAGTCACAGCGTTCCCTACAAGGCCAAAAGTGTGTGGACAAGCTGAACATGACGTGTATTCATTAGCCTGCAGCTCCAACTGCGTCTAGTCTCTGATCCCCAAAGCGAGGTCCAGCTCTCAGGTGTTGGACGGGGGTTTGAGTTTTGTGCTCAGGGACACGTTTGTTGCTGCTGCGATGTTCGGGTGTCCACACACTTTTGGCCACATTCTAGTGTGAAACTACTTCCTGGACATCAGTCAAACATCTGCAGAAACAAACATGAGCAGAACCGAGCAAACATCTGAAACATCTGGACTTCAGCGTGGACGTGCAGGATTATTTACGTGTGACTAGCGTGTTAGCATGCTGCAGAGGCTCATGGGAAACTGTTCATGTGACCTGATGTTGACCCACAGGTGGTGCTGGAGGAGGAAAAGTGAGCGTTTCATATCAATCTGTGCAATAGATGATGTAAGCTGCACCTCTCAGCTGTTAGCATGTGATGCTAGCGTGGCTAACACTGGTGAGTGGGTGTTTTTTCTGCGTACTGAGCTGCTGAACGTCAACATGTGACGCTGTAGAAGGTCGAGTGGGCGTACGACCACTGCAGGAAACACACACACACACACATACACACACACAGTGTAAATCTCTCTTGGACAGACTTCGTGCCACTTCCTTTTCCTGCCATACAAGCAGACACAGCTGCCACTCTCTCTCTCTCTGTGTTCTCGACAGAACGCCAGAAGTTCATGAACTCTCTGCAGAACATCGGGGAACACGTTTCTATTTCTTCAGGTTTTCACTGACAGACGTCTGCAGACGCCGTGAGGCTGCGACAACAAGACAACATTAAATAATTCAGACTGCAGAGAATAAAACTACTGTATTGCAGCGGTTGACGACCAGTGGGGGGGGACAACATGTACAGGCGTTCTGCAACAACACCTGGTTTGCTTACATTTAGGAAAAATATCTTAAAATAATTATGTAAGTTAGAACAAATCAAGGTTAACTGGTAAACAGCTGGTAAACAGCTGGTACACAGCAGGTAAACAGCTGGTAAACAGCTGGTATACAGCAGGTAAACAGCTGGTACACAGCAGGTAAACAGCTGGTAAACAGCTGGTATACAGCAGGTAAACAGCTGGTAAACAGCTGGTAAACAGCTGGTATACAGCTGGTAAACAGCTGGTACACAGCAGGTAAACAGCTGTCAGGTAGACGTCAGGTAAACATCAGGTAGATGTCAGGTAGACACATCAGGTACACTTCAGGTAGACGTCAGATAGACACATCAGGTACACTTCAGGTAGACGTCAGGTAGACACATCAGGTAGATGTCAGGTACACTTCAGGTAGACGTCAGGTAGACACTTCAGGTAGACGTCAGGTAGACACATCAGGTAGATGTCAGGTACACTTCAGGTAGACGTCAGGTACACTTCAGGTAGACGTCAGGTAGACACATCAGGTAGATGTCAGGTACACTTCAGGTAGACGTCAGGTAGACACTTCAGGTAGACGT
>JAVQJL010002250.1:0-18062 GCA_036024295.1 Nannoperca obscura
CTCTCTCTCTCTCTCTCTCTCTCTCTCTCTCTCTCTCACTCACACACACACACACACACACACACACAGAAACACACATACAGAATGAGCAAACATATCTGTTGTGCATGTTATAAGGAAACAGATATGGCAGGGACAATTTGAGAAGATAACATTTAAGAAGATAAAATTCATTACTTTCCCTGTAGATTCCATGCTGTGTTTGTCTGTATTTGTGGGAGAGTGTGTGCATGTGTGCGATGATTCAATGCATGTGGTCGACGGAGGAAAAGAGAAAGGGGGAGCGAGGGGTCATTAAATATATCATTATCCAGGCAGAAAATCTGGCCTATTTGTATTGATTCTTGGAGTTGGAAGCATGCGATAATGAGTTAGCGTGTGTGTGTGTGTGTTTTTTTTATCAGTTCAGGGTGAATGTAGGCTGCAAGTCTAAATATTATACTGAACGGTGCTGTTTTGAAGTTAGTGTGACTGCTGCTTTCTTTTGGAAAAGGCAAGAAAGAACAAAAAAAAGGAAAGAAAGAAAGGATGAGAACTGTTTGTTTTTTTTCATGTTTCCATTAGTTCTACACACTAACTCTCAGATCTACCTCTTCGCTGCATGTCTCTCACTTCCTGGTGAGTGACAGAATAGCTGCCTTTCATCTATGTGCTGTCACTTTGCCATCAGGACACTATTACTGTACCTACCATTACCTGCCTGTTGCCACGGAAACCACCCTAGGTGGCTTTGGCTTCCTGCACTGTTCTTGCATGTGTATCTATGCACCTTATACAGTTAGTATTTGTGTGTTCACATCTGTATTTTTCTATGTATGTGTGACTGAAACATCTGTTTAACTGTGAAGATAAATTGTATGCTGATATTTGCCTGAATTTAAATGCACAGAAATTTCAAATATGTATCATAGAGGCATGCACATACACGTTTGAACATACACACAGACGGATACAACAGGTGGAATTGATATCATGTTTCAGACGGACATAGAAAGGAGAGAGAAATGTTCCTGTGCTTGTCAGGCTTTCCTCATCATTTTTCAAAACAATGGGTAATTTTTAGTCATCCACCATCAGTTTCTCTCTTACATTAGATCGTATCACCTGCTGCTAGGTCGCTAATTAACGTTAGCCCTCCGAGTTGGTTGGAAACACAGTCTCCT
Source organism: Nannoperca obscura (assembly GCA_036024295.1). NCBI lineage: Eukaryota > Metazoa > Chordata > Actinopteri > Centrarchiformes > Percichthyidae > Nannoperca > Nannoperca obscura. The sequence goes on from JAVQJL010002250.1 coordinate 1,164, forward strand.
GACTTATATGAACATTTCAAGCCCAACAAAAGGGTCTGAGATATACACCTGGTTGCTTCAAACGAGAAAAAATGGCAACACAGTGATGCAAAACAGACTGAAGCTAAAGCTACATGTCCAGGTTAAAAGTTAGCATTCTCATCAGTTGATGATCTATGTAGAAGACATGGAAATAAAGGAGCAGCATTGTCGTTGTATTTCAGGGAAGAGCAAATCTTTTTCTAACATAATCATGTTACTTGGAAAAGCAGCACAAAGTTTAAATGTATGCTTTATTGTGCATTGTTTTAAAACAGTACGTTTCACTTTTGCATGAGAAAATGTGTGCATGATGAGGACGAATTGATGAGTTTAATAAAGTAATCTTGTGTAAACTTCCCAAAAATCCATATGTGCCAGTCTTGTGTATACACAGGTTTTTACCCCCTAGTGTCATATGTTACGGTAGATGGCAATAATGAGAAGGTCAAGAGAGTGAGTGCGCGAGATGAGAAAAAAGTGTGTGTGTGGTGATTGATATTTTTCCTTAATATGAAATGACTCTGATATAATCCCTGTGTATGTCTTTTTTTTTGTTGAATGTTTTCTGTGCCATGATATATTGATGTCTCCGCCTGGTGCCAGCCCTCCTGCTCAGGATGTTATTGTTCTGGGAGACGTTTTCCTCCAAATCACATTTCCCTTATATAAACCTTTATTTCTCATTCCCTGTTTTTGATTCTGTGTATTAAGTTAATAAGTGCAATGATACAGTCTCCATAGAACAAGGATAATGGTCCCATGCAGTTAAGGTCATGTTGACTTCAAAACAGACGTGCACAGCAGGTTTCCAGAAATAAAGTGTTCCCACTCAGTTCATCATGGGGACCGGGTAGTTACAATTGTTTTGGCATATAGCAAAAATTCTATATTGTTTTATATGTGTGTGCATGTGTGCGAGAGTAAGCGTTAGTGAACATGTAATACTTATATTGTGGGGACCCGCCTTCCTTTTGGGGACAAAATGCAAGTCTTCTGAGAAACCTGAATATATATATCTGGAGTGCTCCTGTAGCAACTTGCATAGTTTGGCATTTAAACACCATAACCAGGTTTTTGATCACTGTTGACCAGGTGTGCAGGTGAGTCTTCATCTCAAGTTACTTGGTGGTTAGTCATTTAAAAAAATATACAATGATAGACTATGTAGTGATCTACATGCTAGAATTTAAGTGAAAGTCTGGCACTTATCGGCATTAACTTATTGGTAATGCCGAAAAGTTATATTGTAGCTGTCGTCTTCCATCACTTTTTATTGTCCCCTAGCGTTTTTTCCTAAGTGCTGCGCATGTTGTTGTAAAATTGGTATAGATGCTTTTTCAATTTTGCTTGTGCTTTGTCTGTTTGATTGTTTCCTTAAGTACCAGTGTGTTGAGCTCTCAAGGCCGTTGTACAGCTCTGTCTTCGCAGAGCTAACTGGTGGCTGGATGTTGAGGAGTCAAACACGTGCCTGCACCAACACAGAAACTTGGATAATGTTAGGATTGCATATTCACACATATGAAATAGCCAAATGTGATCAAAAACCATCACCTGATACTATCATAGTAATGTTTTTTAACCTCAATAAAGCAACAAAAAAACAATCACAGAACACGTAAGTTAATAAGTCTCAATAATTTGTAACGCTACTTTAAAAAATAATGAGAAACTCATGAGGCTGTTGTTAACATTCTTAAGTAGTCTTAATTGTTCTTAAAAGGTTCTTATAAGTGCTTATAAATGTCTTATAATCCAGCTTACGTGTTTAGGATTTTATTAACACATAGGAATGTTAATAAGCATCTTATAAGGACTTACAAGAGCCTTATTACCTATTTACCAATGCATATTACAAGGACCTTAATATAAAGTTTTACCCAGCAGACATATCATAGGAATATTGACAGAAACAAATCTCATAAAATGTGTTCACATAAAAGACTCTGCTTACATACATACACATATCTAACCTACCACTTTAATAAAATGGCATATTTAAGCTGTCAGAGCCCTTACTTATAATCTTGCCATATAAAACTGTTAAACAGTCAAACACTTGCTACAGTTATTACTGCTGCTCACCATCAGCCCCACATCCCCCACTATATTCATCTGAAGGCTCCGAGTGGGGATTGTGTTGTTACTGTTGCTGCCAATACTCCCAGTGTATGCTCAAAGGAGGTGACAGAATCCAGGTACCAACTACATCCACTTATGCAATTACATACATGAATTAAGTAAGCAATTGGAAACCTACCATTGTAAGTACGGATTAATAGGGAATTAGACAGGAGGTATTTCGGCAAATAAATAGCGCAATCAGAGAGCAGCAGGTGGATGGATCAGCTGACCGACCTGACCCCCAACTATTCAACATGCATACACACTCATACACACACACACACACACACACACACACAGACACACACACACACACACACACACACAGACACCCCTCTCTTTCCTCCATTCTCCATCTCAGCCTTATCTGGATAAATTAAATAAACTCAATAATTAAATTCTGTAATACATTTTCACAACTGACATCGGGCACTGGCCCGAGGGATGCATCAGTTGTTTTCACCAGATCAACAGATTGAAAACAAACTAAAACAAAAAGGTTAAAAAGTAATTAGTGTGTAGTAGTGTATGTCTGAGGAGGTTTTTCAGTTGATTACAGAATTGATCTGGCCAAATCAGAGTTGTGGTAGAGCCCAAATGTGATTGCAAAAGGCAACCCGCTGTTGCTTTTTGTGGGCTTTTTGCTTCCCCTCAGTGATCCGTCCTGATCTCTCTCCCCACTCGCTCTCAGACACTCAGATAGGCAGTCCCTCATGCAGTAGACGCCTACGAGCATCTGCTTGCAGGCATTAGAGAGAGGTATTTGTTGAAGCTAGGATGATGTAAGTGTCAAGTAGGATTAACCTTAAAATACCTTCTGAAAATTTGCCATAGCAGTGAACCATTATCTCCTTGTTGTGTACTTACAAATTTGACATCAGGCTTGCCTTAATATTTTAAATGTAATGGCTAGCAAAGTACATATAGGTCTGATTATATCCTATGCAGGAAACAATAAAGTACAAAATGTCTCTCAGCAGACAGAGTTTGCCCAGTAGGCATTTTCTGAGAAAAATTGTGAGATTCGATTAAGATCAACTACTAAATGGTCCTAGTGGTGAGATTATTTTGTGAACTACCATCTCCAAGGTCAAGAATTAAGTTCCAGTATCAAACTCAATCATTCTTATCATCAATTAATCTCTTGATTAATCCCATTGTTTCATTAATTGTTTAGACTTCCAAATATCAAGAAAAAAGAAATCCCTCTGTTGGTTGGAGAACATTTTTGCCTGATATGTATAACTCAAATGAGCAATGAGTTATGGAAAACGTTGAATTGTTTGATTAGCAAACAGCTAAAATACTGTTTGAATAATTTACTAATCAGCTGTGCAATAGTTGCATCACTACCATGGATGGTGGAAGTCTTTAGCATCAGCCTTGGTTCTTTCTGGCTTTCAGATTAGATAAATACAAGCAATAATCTAATGGTTTTTAAAATAGCTTATTTAGACCACAAGAGGAAGTCTTTTGATCAATGTGCCCTATGTACCCTTAGAGAAATTACATAATAAAGAAACACAGCACAGCATCTCCTTGTGTATTGATCTGCAGGGAAGTGTACAGCTTGCAGAGTGTGAGCTCAAATTACTTAACACTCTACAAACTGAGCGAACGGGTGGCACATCACTGATCTTCCGAGGCATAACTAGTCCAACAGTTGTTGAGGGAGAAAGACAGAAGTTTCAACATGATCACAGTGTTCAAGTACTAATGAGAGTACCTTATTTTCAGTGACAAATGAAAAGGCGTCGTCTCTAGGGTGGGGTGACAGATGGATATACATTTATGTCAGGCTTTCAGTTATTAGACCTGCATAATGCATGTGCGTGGGCACTGATAAATGACAACAGAAAGAATACATCCTTTAGTTTTAGTTTTAAGCTCAATATGCATAAAAGCGCGCACACACACACACACACACACACACAGACACAGATAGAGTCAATGGTGGTTGCTTAGGAGTTGGTATATTGTTTTTGTTTGTCTGGCTAAAGCTGTAACAATTGGGTATTTTTGCCACTTAAGTAAATAACTTTTATACAACACCTTTTAAAAGCAGAGACGTCACAAAGTGCTTCACAAAATACATCATGCATCTAACATTCATGCAGACATAAAACATCATGAAACTGTAATCCATAAGAAATAATTACTCAAAAGCAAGTCCAAACGCATGGGGCACATCGGAGAAGTTTGCCTTGAAGGCTTTCTGTCAGAAAAGCCATTAGGAAGTCATCACTTTCATCCAGGAGACTGCTGTTTGCTTAACCACGTCTTCTGCCAGAAAGCCTTCTGGGCAACCGTCTCCCATTTGCACAAATAGGTCCTCTGTAATTTTTAGCCTTGATGCTTGACCATGCAGGGCTCTATAAATGATCACACGATATTGAACGTCTATCTGTCATCGAGAACACTCTTCCAGCAGTGTAGGTGGAACATTCATTTTGAATGGAAAACTCAATGTGAAGTGTGGTTTTTCAGTGTTGTGAGCACATTTAATTAAATGCAGTTCATCACATTGGTTTTTCTGTGGTGACAAAAGTTTTAACGATGAATATGAAAAAACTTCAGCAACAAAGACAAACCTATCTGCTTGACTATGACAAGTGCTGGCTGAAGTTTCAAATGAATTGTAGCTCCAGCTCAAATTGATGAAAAACAAGAAAACTATGCAACCAAGAGATATAAAAGAAAGACATATGAAAGAAACTGCCTGTTGGTTGAGATTATTGCCCTCGTGTTTTAACAGAAATCAGCTCATTTTTAGATTTTTCAGTTATAACTGCATTTTCTTGATGCAACTGCAGTGATCTGCCCTATTCCCTTATGTTTTAAAATACTGACACAACGTTCTTAAACAAAGGAAAACAACACATATGAACATATGAAAAACATATCTTTGAATATTTGCTTCAGAATCAGAAAAATTGATCATTGTTAGTGTTAACACATAAGAAGTCTTACTTCGAAGGTAGACCATTCAATAGACCATTTAATATTGTATTAATTTAAATATATATCCTAATCCCCAGGTACTTGTTAATGTTTAACTAATGACCCAGAGAGGCTGGCATGTTTTATAATTCTACAATATCTGCTAGTACCATAAGGACAGCTGAAATGTTTCTCAAGAATCCAGAGCGTAAACCTCAGGTCAACTAGGTAAAAAGGCCATCCTTTTGCTTTCAAGCACATCAGTGGTTCTGAGATGTATGTGTAAGGCCAAAACAGAGTTCAAAGCTGAAGTTCCAAGTGCTTACAAAGACAAAACTGAAGGGGAATTTCAGATGCAGGGCTAATAAGAAATACATGCTAAGGCAAATTAGCTTGAATGGGTTATATATACTAAAATACTGAAATAGATCATCAAATGCAGACATCTGTTAATGCATCATGCTTAAAAAACATTGATTACAAATGTGACTGCAAGTCCTAACCTTGCATAAGCATTTGTTGTGAATGCTGGAAGCAAGACAATGCTAGATTTTCAAAATAAAAGCCCATATATGATAACAGGTCCATGGACAAGGCTTTCTTTTCAAAATTAAAGCTGATAGATGGTAACAGAAGTTTACCTGGTGTCAACAGACAAGGCAGGACTTTCACACCCCCTGGTCAAACAGGACTGGGACACCCATTTCAAGCACTTTTTCAAGTGTTGTCAAGGTTTATCTGCTAGGACTATGAACTCCATTCAAACATTTAAGTGTTCCACATCTTTCTTAAATTATGAGCTTTATTCCATTTTTAAAACCCATTTATACTTTGCATCCTTCATTTCATAGCCCTTCAACTGCCTCTTTACATTAGTCAGCATCTCAGTTAAGCCTAAGCTTTTTAACAATCCTTAAACTATTCAAAATCATTCATTCATTTTCGGTATCATTCAACATTTCTAGCCAGCTATCCAGTTTAGTGTCAGCCTTTGAATAATCCCTAAAATATTCCACATCATCATACATTTATATTCCACATTATTCATACATATTCGTATTATTCAACATTTCAAGCCAGCTATCCAGTTTAGTGCAAGTCTTTCAATAATCATTAAAATATTCCATATAATTCATACATTTTCAGTATTACTTAACATTTCATGCCAGCTATCCAGTTTAGCACAAGCCTTTCAACAAATATTAAAATACTCCATATCATTCATGGATTTTCAGTATTATTCAACATTTCAAGTCAGCTATATATTTTAGCATCACCCTTTCAGCAACCAGCATTCACACTGCAATTTAGCTTTCTCTTGTAATGTAATGCGATTTGTTCTGTTCTATCTGTCAGTCAACTTGTGCATTTAATCGTATCACTATATGATAATAATTGATAGATTGAATATACTGTGTCTTTGGATGCTTCTATTTCTAGTGTAACAATGACGTATTGATATCCATGGTTCTATTGTAAACAGCTGAGGAAAACTTTACTTAGATTATTAAAAGCTTGACTGAATTGTAAAAGCATTACTGTCTAAGATGCTTCATAAGCCAGAAAGCAACATATATTCTTCATTTTTGATAATGGTTCAACCATTCTCAGTGTGCTCGAGCAGACCAGTGGTCAGCCCAACCAAAGAAATGAGTGCTATGTTGAGAACTACTCCAGCCTACTGTGTGTTGTTTTACTGTGGCTATATCACATACAAAGGAAGCAAGTTTTCACCCCCACCACCACCCTGCTCCGCATTCTCACTCTGTCACTTTGAAAGTTGTTAGATTGCAGGTTTTCTATAATGGTAGGTGTGATAAAGGATGGGTGGTGTGTGTTTGTGTGTGTGTGGGGGGGTACTTTCTGTATGTCTTACTGTTTGTTGGTGGTTGAAATATGGTGGTTAACAGTGTTATCTTAAAGTAAATATATGTTCTTTTTTATTCTGCCTTGCAGTAGTTCTGTATGCTGCTCCTCAGGACTCTGCTTGTGTGTATTTTTGCAAATGTTCAGCAAGTGATCAAAACATGAGGTTCATGGTAAAAGCAGTTAGCTAGCTGGTTTAACAGGAAGATACTGTTTACATTAAACATGACATGATATTTAAGATAGACCGTATTTTTGGTACGTTTGTTCACTGTGTTGGGAACAAGGTCCAAATGTGTCAATATTGTGCACCTACAATTGACCCACTTGGCCTGCAGTTGTAAACATTTGATGAAATTGTCTTTGGTTACAATGTTCAACACAACTGCTGGTCCAGCCATTGCTCAGGAGACTGAAGAAACTTGCTATGACCCACTATATTTACCACAGACGAGACTGAAAAAAATGGAAATTAAAAATCACATGCTAACATGACACAAAGATGTACATTGTTGATTTTTTAGGATGTTGATCGTGGCACATGCAGTGCGATTTATCCAGAAGGTCTTAAACAAGATCCCTATCCACTCTAATGGACATACTGTAACTTTTCTATGATGTCTAGTCATCTAACTCCAACCAAATGCACACACTGATTGATATGATGTCTATAGGCAAATTATAGTGTTCCACATCATATGAAGTGAACTGCCGTCGAGCCACACCCCCTTTTTCAGCTAGTATGGCTGACCGTAAGTCGAGGAAGCGCCAAGCACATTTTAATCTATTCATCATATTGTTAAAGTACATTATTTGTGTTTAAACTGTTGAAAGTAAACATGAAATGTTATATTACCTATACATGTCAAAATATATGAAAGATTGATCTGCTCTATTCTAATTGATGGCTAGATTACAGTCAGCTTATAATGCATCCTATTGATTATGTACGCAGAATATTCAGTTTAGGAGACTGATGCTAATTAACTGAACGAACCACTCTGGACCGACCCCTTGTTTTTTTGTTTTTTGTTCTTTTGTTAAAATAATACAAAAAAAATATGTATTGTGTGTTAAATCATCACTTTATTTATTGATAAGATTTAACCATTCATTAAACTGTAGTAGTCGGTAGTAGTAGTAGTCATGTTTATTTTTACTCACTCATGCTCTATTCAGTGGAATGGACATACAAAATAAAAATGTATTTAAAAAAAAAATTAATTATGATTATTGCTAATGATTTATTAGTGCATTTAGAGCAGAAATCCACCATTACAATAAAAAGTTTGAGTTTCAAACATAATTGGGTTCTGATTGGGTTTGCCTGCCACCCTGGAGTTGTTGCATTATATTTAGTTTCTTATCTATTTTTTCATGTATTTAGTTCTTTCTACGTTTTTTGTGCATCAAGCCTGCCCTGTTCATGTTTGTTTGCTCTAGTTGAATTTGAAATTCAGTGATGTACTGAATAACTCAATTAGAAATTACACTAATGAGGATATAATGTAAAGTGAGGGAAATGTACTGGTGCATTTGATTGGTTTGTAAATGGATTTACTTGTGAAACACTTAAGATTCATGGCAATGAATAATTGTATGTGTGTACTGCAGCATGTTTCCATTCTAGCATTTCATTCTATGTGCTGACACATTGAACTACTGGTCGAACATTCATTAGATGGAATGGATTTGAAATATTGCCATAACTTTGTTAAATGTGTCTCATGTTCGCCTTTACAGCAGAGAAGTGTAGGTTAGGTGTTGACTGTGTGTTTGTATGTGTTCTATCAGATATCGGACGTTCGTCTCAGAGGATGCGGGCCCCAACACACTTGTCGCCACGGTACTGGCAAAGGACCCTGATGGAGATGGGATCACGTATAAGATAACCACAGGAAACGAGGATGGCAACTTTGTCATTGACAGCCAAAAAGGTAAGATATGTTGAATGTTTTATTAACCTGTCCTTTTCTCTTGTTCTTCTAATCTCCAAATTAGTCCTCATTCCGATGAATAATAGTTACTTATGAGTTTATGAGTTACACCATATTGCACGCATGGCACATTTATTTATGTACACTGGTTTCTCTGCATACTTATCAATCTGTCTTCTGTTATATATCATGATATTATATATCACGTGCCAGCTACAAAGGTTGAGTATAGAACAGAAATCAATCGAAAAAAGAGTTGTTCAACAGGTTAAAAACAAACGGTTAAAATGAACCGATTGTTCCATCACCACACTAGTGGTGGGCCACACTAATGACCCTTTAAATATCGGTACCATACTATGTTTTCTGTCTCTCCACATTGGCACATGATGCTGTATGGAAGACGTTATGTAATTAAGGTTGCATCTGCCTGCCTGTCTGCGTGTTTTATAAATGCAAGACTCAAAAGAAACTTTCCACTGTGACAGCCTTTGCTGTATGCTGTCTGTATTTACATACACCCTATAAATGTAAAGTCTGCAGTCTGTCAAGTGTGCCTCAGAGGGTCTTGAAAATGTGCTTCACATAGTATAGTATGTTTTTATCTCCTTCAGCGTGTCCACTATTCTATGAATGAGGATGCCTCACCAGCCCACCTCTTACTGCAAGAAGCTTTGTCAAGGATATTTAAATCCCGACAGGTCACAATAATCAGCCAAAGTGTGAGGAGCATTTCCACAGTGTCTTTGTAACAAAATATCATCTGAGCTTTATACTCACACATCTCAACTGTCTCTGAGGCAGGAGCAGCAAAGCCAGAAGCGGTGTGAAATAGGAAACTGCGTTAATGACACAGAGTGTGTGTGTGTGTGGTAAGTGGGGGGGGTGGTGGCAATTTCATAGTGGTTCGACCCCTTTGAAAATTGCAACCCCCTCTGAATTTGCATATCGTATTATATGGTAATATGATGACTTTTACAAATTTAATTACTCAAAACTTCAAGGCACAATTTCCTCTCTTCACCAGCAATGACATTCACTGTCAGCTGATAGTGGCGGTCATTTTACGAGCAGGGAGAAGACTTGTAGCTTATAACTCGATTCCATCAGCTATCAGATGATGAGCATGGGCTTGCTTTGCCGTTTATATTGTTTGCCTCTCATTTGCATGTAGTCACATTGACCAAAGTCATCGGTCATCAAAGGTCAACTTTTTATTTCAAGTTTGCTGTCTTTGTTAATGTTCAGTGTAAAGGCAAAGTTAAATGTCTGTCTGGATGGGGGACATCATCCAATTTGCCTGCTAAATTTGTATTTATGACTCCATGTTCATGCTGATCTGCAAATTGGATGCCAAGGTAATTTATTCACGTTATTGGTATTTAGTATTGATCGATTTACCCATTAATCTGTTAATCTACAGGATCACTATAACTGGTGTTTATTAATGGAGTAAAACACGTAATAAGATAATACTGAATAGGAGTTTAACTAATGAATATTTTCACAATGGTTACATGTATGCACAATTTATTTTTATTAATTGTTTATTGGTTTATTAACTAATCCATTAATCTATATCTATAATCTATAACTACTGTACTGATGACTTTAGTCCAACACCAACATCTTGCTGTTGTGGCTGTAATGGGCAGTGGTGAAGAAACACTGTCCCAAGTTCAAGGTAATTACCTCACACACAGCTTTTAGATTTATGTATTACTGTCATTTTTTCAGCTTTTTTTGGCAAGTAATAAAGCTTCCCCACAGCCTGGTAGCAAATGTACTGTGGCCACGGTGTTTGTTGATTTAAAACCTTTTAAAATCTTTTGATTTTAGTTGCTAGAACCGGCTACCGTGGTTTTCACAGCAGACATTTGGACCTTTAATCATTGAAAAAGCACAGGTGTTAACGTTAACGATTGCTCCACCCATTTCGAGTATCCTAGGAAGGTGTGACAGCGTCACAGTGAGCCAGAATGCACAACACCAGGACCTTAAAACTGGAGCAGCTAAATGGAATTTAGGGTTTGTTGTCTTAATAAAAAAACTAACTGGAAATAGGATTTGGGTAGATAGCTAGAAATATTCTGGTTGTGCAACACAAATCTGAGGTGCTTTGCGTGTGCTGCTGCGTCCTTCCCCTGTGTAACTATCACATGTTTTTTAATTAAGCACACCCTTAGTAGTGATGGATTTACAGTAAATCAACTGACATATATTCAAACATGCACACAAAGAGGGAAGTGAGTCCAATGCACAAGCATACCAAGGCACTACACAATTTGTCTGCGCCTAAGTGTGTGAGCCAAACGTGTGACACCATAATGCATGTAATCTGATCCAATATCTTGTTTCAAAGAGCCCAATATTTAGTCATTAAAGCTATTTTATGATTCTTGTAATGGAAGGCGAACACATTGTATTCCGCCCACCCTTTCCATCCCATCTCATTCTCTGACTGCTACTGATGAAAATCGTTTATTGCCTCTTCTACTCTTCCCCCCCAACCCCCGACCCCAACTCATCCTAAATGTCTGACAATCATTCAAGCGATTGTTTTCCTCCCTTCCGACTGGAGCGCCCTGCTGGCCTCCCTCTCCATGTTAATTTGCTTGTAACTCACCCCAGAATACAGTGTGTTTCCCTGAGATTTAAAGCACCCATTAAGATCCAAGCAGGCCGGTCAATATGATGATCACGCTCTTCCTATTAAAACCCATAAATACAGAAACACCCGCTCTGTTGGAGGGGAGGAAGTATTTACTGACAGCTAAGGGGAAATGCTGGCGCCAATAAACGGACTTCGATCAACTCCTTTTTTTCTCAGCTTAGTTTTATGGCATTTCGGAAAATAGTATATCCTTGAGAGGGAGGCGGTAGGTGAATTTGTTTTCGGTGAAGACTCCTAGAGAACCGGTGATGGGGTCGCATTCGTCGTCCTATTGTCTTGTTTTATTTGTATTATTTTGTCTTTCCTCCTGAAGTGCTCGCCTCCTATCTTTTGTGTTTGGTCTGATGTGCTGACCTGTCGGATCCCAGCTTTATGTAACAAACCCTCATTCTTCTCCCTGGTTCCCTCTGGTAAATATATTGTTATTCTCTCTTTCTCTCCTTCACTATTCCATGTCCTGCTCTTTTATTTTAAAGCTCCTTTTTTGTTACTCTTTCTATCATCCCTTCTCGTCACTTCAGTCCACAATTTCTTGTCATGATGCTGACTGGAGGAAGCACTCGCTCTGCCCTTCTTCTTCACACACACATACACACACACACACCTCCCCATCCCGCTTTGTCCTCCGTCCCCTGCGTTGTCTCTCACCCATCCCATTCCTTGCTTCATGTGAAGTGACGGCTGCTCACTGACCCCCGAAGAAACATCTTCTCCATCCCCGATAAGCAATGATATGTGCTGGCCGTGTTAGCAGCACCAGCAGCAGCAACACACACACACACACACAGTGTCAAACTCACTATACTTATTTTATTGAATATTAAGCATTTCACTGAACATACACAAAGTTTGACATCTGTTATACATAAGACACACACAAGACATAGTAACACACAGAGACAGAAACATTGGTAGACATGGAAGAATACACACACTCTTACACGGTTTATATATATAAGTATGCATTTCACGCACACATATACACAAATAAAACCATAACAAGGAACAAACACCTGCATCTATACACAGGATTACACAGAACCAAACATGTGTATGTATGCATCTACACATATACAGGCCAACACATACAGCCAGACACACATAGAGAGACACACGTGGCCATAACACATACTACAGAGACACATACACATCTCATGGATTAGAACAGAAGCTCACTGTATGCTTTGTTCTTGGAATGTCCTAAAACCTTTTCCATGTCCCATTTTCAACCACTTACCCAGCATGTGTTGCTCTTATCTAAGGCTTTTTGGCTCTATTAGATGTTTATGCCAAGCAGAGGCAGAGTAAAGCAGGGATCGGAGTAGGGGGTGCCTCCGGAGCTCCCTGTATATGTAACAGAGCGAACAGGCCGTAGCCTCTCTCTTTGTCTCACTGCGGCCTTTACTGAACTGGTCACATTTATCTGGCCTTCTGTCTCAATTCATTACGCAAGAGTGCACTTCTCGGCACTGTTGGAGCAGCGTGGGTGGAGAGAGACGGGGGGACCACTGCTTACAATCTTAATGCATCTGGTAAATATATACTTGTTTTTTTTTTTTTTTATTCATGATTCTAGGGACCAAAAGTCCATCATTCTGACATTATTAATCTACTACTGCTACTATTTCTGACTATTTTTCCTGCTGTACCTATCATATTCGGCTGCTGCTGCTACAATTACTATAGCTAATTTTACTACTGCAGTACTATTACTAGTATAAAGGGTCTGTTCACCCAAATTACTTTTAATTAATTAAAGGCCAGGTTTTAAGACAAATATTTCTGCCTCGAATGGAGGCCACTGACCATGGCACTAAGTATGGCAAATATAATCAGCCGGTCCACCACTTTGATTCAGATTGAAATGTCTTAAAAAATGCTGGATGGCCATAAAATGTATACAGACATTCATGGTCCTCAGAGGATAAAGCCTAATGCCTTTGGTGATTCCCTAATTCTCCCTATAGTCTACAGGTGGCACTACACATACTCAGTGATATCTCATACAGACTTCTGTACAGACATTAATGATTCCCAGGCATTTCCCCTTATGCCACCATAATGTTGACATTTGTGGTTTTAAGTTAAATCTCAATAATTATTGGATGGATTGTCATGAAGTAATTTGGTAGATATATTCATGCCCCCCTCAGGATGAATTGTGATCCATCTAAATTTAAATATAATTGTAATATCTTCAAAGCTTTGGTTTATAATCAAATACCTGCAAAGCTAATGCCATCCCCACTTGCCTCCGCTGTACTTGTGTTGGGAAGTGGCCATGGTAAATATTATTGTAGCTGTGAGCATGTTAGCATTTAGCTCAAAGCACAACTGTGCTTTCCTTTAATTTATAAAGCACCTATCAAAGCAGTGTTACAACATCTGTGACACGTACCATAAGTAATAATAGGTCCTATTGTTGATGCCAACAATAGTATTTAAACAATCTGCATTTGAATGAATAGCTAATTTATTTATTTATTTTTTGTTACCAGGTTTTTTATTAACCCAAGTTGCTCTTGTTGCTTTTTCTGCAACAAACACTTATAATTTGAATTGTATTGTACCATTCTACAATGCAATCCCTATCAGTCCCAGCCACACACCGTACAATATCCTGTTTGGGTTAGGATAATGAGAAATTGGGAGCAAACCATCCAGTCCATTGTTGTTTTAGAATAGGGCACATTTCTCCCTTTCCCATGGTAAAGGTGTCCAGATCCGAGGTTTTGCATGAATACATACATCTATTGCAGCAGCCAATCTTCAACTGAAAGTCATCAACACAAGCATGGATTAAGTGTCCATGATTAAAAGCCTGGTCTACATAAAAGGATAAGCAAAGTGGATTTCATATGCACACTCAGTTTCTACTGAAGGTGGGGTACAGTGAGAGTCAGGGTTGAAATGCAGAGAAATGGGATGCAGCCTTGAATGTCCAGGTTATTGATGGGTTTTGCCTCATACAGTAGATACGCTCAATAGACTTCCAGCTAAATATTGAAAGTGGCCTGTGTCTTTACAATTTTAATCATTATAATTATTGATTTATAGTGAGTAAATATTTGACCCACAGTATATAGGTTGCTGGCAAACGTCTACTGTATTGTCTATTTCAAATATAAAGCTGAGCATTTTGGGAGTCATGGTCATGCTCCAGAAGTTAAAATTGAAGACAGTTAAATACAGTGTTATTTGTGGAAAATATTGGCATAGAGGTCTGCTCTGTTTATAGTTTTGCACAATGAGAAAAAAGTCTAGGTCTAAATGGTGGATCATACATAACTTCTAGTTGCTGGGCTCAAATCAAATCACATTAATGGGAAGGCTGGGGGGGTGAATGCCCCAGATTCAATACTAAGCCAGTAGAGTTTTATTGAATGTCAATAGCTTTTTGAGTAACACCCTAACCAAGTATTTAGAACTATTGAAAGTTGGCATAACATGTTTGCTTTCTTATTCTGGGTAATCTTTAGTCATGCATTTCGTTATTTAAATCATAATTTGGATTTGGATTTTAGACAGTATTTTATATGCGCAAACTTCTTGTACAGCCACTTTGTCTATGAAGAATACTGAATCCTGATGCTTTTGGGAATTTCGGCTTCTCATGTTACATATAAAAAGAGGGATTTGTTGGCTTGTTGGCATCCTTGTGGATTTGTGGACTTGGAGGGCATTCCATTTAATCCCAATATCCCTGGTTTAACTAGGTACCTTTGTGGCATGTTTTCCCCATTTGGCTGCTTTCAGACAGAATCCCACATTGTGGCGATTAATGCAGGGTTGTGCGTGGTGAGGGAGGTTCACATACTAACCAGCAATCCCAGCATCAAAAGCAAAACAAGCCAAACAACTACACGACAATCTTTGCACTTCCTCGTGGCAAAAATGTCAAATAAAGAAAGAAAGGGGTTGTTGAAAAATATGTGTATATTCTTTAAGTTAGTAAGTTACAAAATTGTTCTGGTATTGATATCAAAACTCAGATATGGTACCATTTTGGCACTGGTAAAGATTTTAATATACAGCCAGAGAACAGTAGCAGCTAGATGTAAAGGATACATTTAAATGGACCACTCTGTTTAGTGAATGGCTGTTGTTGAACAGGTTGATCAGGTTCGCTACACTACAGTCCTCCTTGATGCTATGCTGATGGTTCTCCTGATGGACCATTAGGGAATAGATTCATAATACAGAAGCAAATGTTCAGAATCCTTACTGGTACCTCCCATGCCCCGAGGGTTGGGAACATCTGCAATAAACGACTAGTCAGGGCACCAATCTCTGCATTATCTATCCATTAAGAGCCACCTCTGATGTGAGAAAAAGAACAACACAATAGTAAGGACCTGGGTCAGGTTTCCTGTGAGCTCGACGATGTACAACAATCAACTTGGAACTGGGAATAACAAAAACACAAAAGCAAGGCGCTGTGATATTGTGTGTTTATATAATGTTGCACAGACTGGATCATATCATTTAATGTGAAATGCTCCTCTAAGGAATTCATGTATCTGTTCCGGTTTGCCATCCGTTAAATTTGTGTGTCACAGTTGCATGGTTACAAAGATCACAATTCCATGAGTAAAATATGCTATCCTTGACATTTTAGGTAATAGGTAAAAAAAAAAAAATGGGTTTGTGATATTATCCTGAGAATATGAAAATGTCGGCCCTCTAGCAGGAGGCATTTAGGAATTATGTTACATGTATCTTCAATATTAGAAGCATTTGTATTTCACAGCTGTAAAAGATATTGAAATCCTGAGCCAACAGAGCATGTGTGCAGAATGTTGTGAAAAGTGGGTCAACTTTGCAAGACTAATAAAACTGAAAACAGCTTAAAACAGCATGCATGTGGTAGATTTGTGTTAAACCACAGAATCTCTTGACACAAAAGGCAACACGTTGTCCCTACAAAATAAAACAGTTTAATTAAATTAGGTTATGATGCATATTAGTTATCTACATAGAAGCTTTTGCAAAACATCCCCTCGGTTTTCTTTGCACACAGAGAAGGCTGGTTGTAGTCTGGCCTGAAAAATGGACTGCTGGACTCGGCATAAACCTCTGCAGCACATTTTCTGAATTTAAGTGTTTGTGTGCACTCTTGTGTATTTTACTGTGTAGGTGTGTGTTTAAGTGTATTTATTGCATTCATTTGTGTCTGGCACAAAATGTTCTTCCCTTACACCTCTATGTGAATTGGAATCCCCCCCCTTTCCCTTCCCGTCTATTTTTATCTCTCTCTCTCTCTCTCTCTCTCTCTCTCTCTCTCTCTCTCTCTCTCTCACACACACACACACACACACACACACACATACTTAAACACAC